>JADRCH010000243.1:6630216-6723439 GCA_019843965.1 Rhynchomys soricoides
CTTCTTCTTCTTCTTCTTCTTCTTCTTCTTCTTCTTCTTCTTCTTCTCCTCCTCCTCCTCCTCCTCCTCCTCCTCCTCCTCCTCCTCCTCCTCCTCCTCCTCCTTCCCTTTCCCTTTCTCTTTCCCCTTCCCCTTCCCTTTCTTCTTCTTCCTCCTAATCTGAAATTCCTCTGATAAACATTTAACATTAGGTTTTCAATTCTACCTTACTATTTTCCAGGAACAAATTATATCAGTGGAAATGAAGTTCTATTTAAACATGAATTAATAATTAGATTTATTTCTAGTTCACTTGGGACATAAAAACAAAATTTATTTTGCTCCAAGATATCTAATATAATCATCTCTAGAAACCATTGCTTGCATTTCCAAACACAGTTATGGCTCTCAACTCACATCCATTAACAATTTTAGACACAACTATAGTACACTTGATAAAACACCCTCAATATGTAGGATCTATTCAACAGCAATGACAGAAGAAGATAAATAACCATTTACAATCTTTTACTTTCATTAATGATGTTGTTGAAAGTCACAGGATGCAAATAATATCCCCAAATCATGCAGCCTAAGAGACAGATGTCACTACCTGTGACTTGTTTTGCCTGTCATGTGGCCTTTATATTTAGTTTGTTTGCCTAAGTGACCTTCATGTTTACAAACATTTACCTTCTAAAGGCACAAGTTGTGCAATCTTTAAGAGTTCATACCTTCCCACATAACTTTTTCCTTGTCTTTTATTTTCTTTAAATCTCTAGTAAATTAAATTTAATAGACAAAATTCTTATCAATTTATATGAAACATCTTTTTTCCAACCATTAATTTTCATTCTAATTGTTCATTTCCATTTTTCTTTTGTTTTTAATATACATAGTATAACTGATTACTTAAAGCTTTTATCATCTTCTACATGATCATAAATTGCCTAATCCTTTCCTACATTCTATCTGAGTATATGAAGATCACTATCAAATAAATAAGAATGCAAAATGGTAAAAAATAAAATAAAACCTTGAATATTATGCTATGTATGACATTTAAGTTTTTTTTTTTTTTACTTGAGCTAGAACTAAAGCAATATATTCATATCAACTTCACTGTAATCCAGGACAAATATTTTTATTTTCAAATTCCCTGTAGGAGGAACTCTCTTACCCCTTCCCTGCATCCAGAATTCCTATTTTGTTAAAAGAAAGAAATGAAATGAAAAAAGAAAGGAAATGAAAAATTAAAATAAAACAAATAACAAACAAAAGTTCCACACATTTCTAAAGTCCCCTGCCAGTTTTAACTGCATAAGTTTGAGAATTTCGTACATGAATACATGTTTATATAATTTCTACCCCTCCCTCTTCAACTCTTCCTCTATTCTCCCAGGCTTAGTCAATTTTATGACCTCTTCTATGTTTATCACTGATACACATATATGTACATACAACTTACATAATTTGTTTTGATACCGAGTATCATTATGTGACCATTATTTGTCTGCAAGTTCCTAAGGAGACCTTGGGGACTCACCTTGAACTCCCAAAGATCCTTCTGCCTCTTTCTCCTCAGTGCTAAAAATAAAGTAGTATACGTCCATGCCTGTCTGTGAACCTGCTAGTGCAGCCCTGGTGAACCTGTTAGTGCTGCCCTCATGCACATATATATATGCTTAGGGACGACCACTGGGATTAGATACTCTATCAAGATGCTTGACTCTGAAGATGACTGAGCAATGTACACTATTCTAAACACATGCTCAAAATGTGCCTCAGTGCTCCTGTGGGAAGTTGGACTTCTTTCCTCTGGTCTGGAGCAGGAAATGCAATCTGTGCCATTCTCTTACTTTATTCCTTCCTTACAATGTATAGATTGTTTATTTTCTCCCATTTTAACAAGTGCAGCAAAACATTGCTTTTTATTTGTTTCCCTTTACTGCATTCAAACTTTCTCAACTTACTCACCAAAACCTCATTGTATCCACACAGATGGCACTAAAGTAAAAAAAAAGAAAAAGAAAAAAAAATCCCAGCTGGGATATTCAAAAGGCAATCGTTTTAACTACATCTATTTATGATGTTTGATATCTGGACCATCCCCCCTCACTCTTACTCTCTCCCTCCCTTCCTCTCTATATCATAGTATGTACATGTTAGTAGTGAAGTTTTAATATACTATTTTATTACATCTCAAAATATATATTCTTTGTCCTGTCTCTAAACTTAGAGTCCTATTAATGTTTGTCTTTTCCATCTAACTATTTGCATATCCTAGTCCTAAATACTTCCTATGGCTTCTCAAAATTTTTATTGGTTATAGTATGAATTAATCTCTTTAATATTTAACTACTGATATAACTACCACAAATAGTTAAATATTTCCTTTGAGGTTATGGATTTCAACAGAAGCTTGCAATGGGTGAAAATGTCTTCAGGATAAGAATGATAATTCGTCTCTGCCTTTCCTGTTGCATCTTGAGATGGTAAGGAAGTATTCAATAAAACATATAATCTTCCTTAATTTCTATGTGCATGACCTTAGTTTAAAACTCCAAATCTTAGCCCAGTGTCATGTGAAGAACCTGCAGTCCTAGTCTCTGAAGACAAATATAAGAGAAGGTAGAGTTCAGGGCTAGCAAGATCTTGTCTTCAAAACACAAAATATTCAAACAGCAAAACTTTCAAATCTTATATCAGTTTAATTACCTTCCTCTAAATGTCTACCTTTGAGAATAAAAATTGCTAAGAAAAATCACACTTATTTGATATCTGTGCCTCTTCAGTATACAATGACTTACCTGAGCTACAGATGAGTCACCTATATTACTCCAATGCTAATTTTCTAGTCCCTGTACACCTTTGAAAGTATAGATGAAATTGGTCATTTTCTTGGAAAATAAAAATAAGTAAATCATTTGCAATAGAAATAGAGTATTAAATGACTTGTTTTTATAAATGGAAATTTTTCCTAATCCCTCCAAAAAAACAAGCTTATGTCAATATGTAATTTTAAAGGCTATTTAATATAATTTATTTTTGTTTCTAGAGGCTTCTATAATTCCATAGGAATGGAATGCAAAATGAGTTCAGTACTTAACTGAAATTCCAAGAACAATACAGACAAACTAAATTTATGAATGTTGATGAGTATTTGATAATAAAATAACCACCATCACATTATGAGATTATGACTCAGTGGGTTTAATTCCAAGAATACATGGAGAGATCAACAGTAGTCATGATGATAGCTCATAGGAGAAAAAAATCAGTTGGCCACCTCATAGATGTTAATGAGGCATTATATAGAATCTAACAAGTATTTGTATTTGCTAACCACATAAAATAATTATTAGAGGAATGTTCTATAACATGAAATTTACACATAGCTCTTTCAAATCTAACATTATGCTTTAAAGGAAAATACTGGAGGCATTACCAGTAAAACAGAAAAAATGTAATTCTAGATGTCAGTATAGCACTTAGTAAATGTTGTTTTATGTTATTCATGCATATGAATTTCCTTTACCATACAGGATTTCATTTTTTTATATATATTTTAACACTTTGTGGTTTGAACTTTGTTTTTGATATCTATGTTACTATGTCAACTTATGATTTTAAATGTGTGTTTTCTGGGTTTATTTTGTTAGTCAAAAAAGCTTTCTTCCTTACAACTCCTTTTTAAATAAACTATAAAGTGAAACCATTGTAAGTATTACAATAACAGGTTTAAAAAATCACACAAAAGGGCTGGGAATATAACTCAGTTTCTAGAGCGTGTCTAAAATATAGAGTCCTTCACAGGACCAAGGGCCTCCCCTCCCATTGATGCCAGATAAGTCCATCCTCTGCTACATAAGCAGCTGGAGCCAAGGGGCCCTTCATGTGTACTCTTTGGTTGGTGGTTTAGTCCTTTATCTGGCATCAATGGGAGGGGAGGCCCTTGGTCCGGTGAAGGCTCAATGCCCCAGCATAGGGGAATGCTAGGGTGGTGAGGCAGGATGATTGGCCCCATTTTGGCCCTGGTTTGGGCCTTGAGGACAAACCTGAGCCTGGCTTGAGTTTCTGTGGCCTTGTGGGAGAGCTTCTGTCACCCTTCCCCACCTCCTAAGTCATCTCTTCCCATATCTAAGTGCTCACCTCCTTGCCTTCTCTATATAAGCAGGTGTCTAGTTTAATAAAGTGAGTTTCTGCTTCAACAAGACCCCTGGTGTGTTTCTTTTAGGCCATCTTTTAGGCCATCAACACTCACCATCCTGCTCAGGCCAGAACAAACCTGGATGGACAGGGTTCTCTCCTCTTGCTTGGTCAAGGGGTAACTGACAGGGCCAATGGCAAAGCTTCACATCAGAAATGGCAGGGCAGAAATAAGGCCAAACAGGTCTTGGTGAGTCACCCCAATATGGAAGTGACTGAGACAAGTCTCAAAACTCAGTGACTGAGACAAGTCTTAAAACTTGAGCCAGGCTTAGGCTCTCCCACAAGGCCGCAGAAACTCCAGCCAGGCTCGGGTTTGTCCTCAAGGTCCAAACCAGGGCCAAAATGGGGCTCAACAGCAGGAGTGGGTGGGAGGGTGGGGGAGCACCTTTATAGAAGCAGGGGAGGAGGAGGGGATAGGGGCTTTGCAGAGGGGAAATGGGGAAGAGGGATGATATTTGAAATGTAAATAAATAAAATAACCAATAAAAGAAAGAAAGAAAGAAAAGAAAGAAAGAAAAGAACATGGAGTCCTGGGCTCAGTTCCCAGGATAAGATAAACCAGCTGGAGCAGTGAATATGTGTAATCCTTGGGCCTGTAAGATGGATGCAAGAGAATCAGAAATTCAATAACAGCTCCTACTACTGAGTTCGAGGGCAGATTGACATACATAAGATCTTGTCGCAGAAAAAAAATTAAGGAAGAAAATCTAGGAAAGTGAAGGCTGGAATGAGAAAACTACATGGCTGATAAGCAGTTAGTGTCTGTACTTCCATGGCATGTATGCCTGAACTTCTGAGAAAAAATGCAAGCAGCAATGCACAAATGTCTGCTGTGTAGTCTGAACAGAACTATCCATGGAGACAACAGAGGAAACCTCATCCTCTCAGAGTACTACTGTTTATGAACGAACATGGTCATGAGCCTGGTGGTCACCCCAGAGACAATGTTGAGTGAACAGTTCCATGTTATCAGAGATACCCCGAATCACTACAAGAAGACAAGGACATGGGTTGTTGACCATTATCTCTCTGAACACCGGGGAATTCTAATAGAGGTGTCCTTTGTCTCCTTTCTACCCTGCCAGTTTGGTATAGTTAAACTTTAAGAACTACACCAACTATACCCAAGTATGATAGATTGGAGGAGAATCTGTGAAACTACTTCTAGACTTATAAATTAGCAGTATTGACAATTCATTTAAATACTTGAGTAATTTTGTACTCTTCCTATATCCTCAAACACTGACATAAGCTTTGTAAATGCATGAAAAGAAAGAAAAGGAAACCATTGAGAAAAGATAGGTGAGGAGGGAAAACCAAGCAGATTCCAGAGTCACAGGCATGTCACCCATGTGTTTTGGAGGCTAAGACAGGCATACTAAAATTTAAAGATCTTTCTGAACTATAGAGTGACTCCAAAGCCTTGACCTCACACTAGAACTTGACTCCCTTATCCCACGACAGTGTGAGGATCTCTTCCATGTGCTACCACCACTACACTACAGCTCCACCAAGACTTGCCTACCATGATGGAATGAAAACCTCAGAAACTATGATCCAAAATAAATCCATCTCTCCTGCATTATTTTGGTGAGGTTTTGGAAAAATATAAGAAGTACTAATATGGGACAGTAACACTGACAAGAAGAGTTATTACTCTGTCCAAACTGGCCAGAACATACATAGACTTCTAGAATGTCTTTACAAGTGCTGGATGGAGTCAGTTAAGCAATCTTTAGACTGTTATAAAGAGAGCATAATAAAATATTCTAATAGGAGTTTGGAAGACCCAAATACCAATATACATGTGGACAGAAAAGACAGAGCTTGTGAAATTATTGGGAGGAATGAAGACTTTATCAGGATTTGTACTGGAACATACAAAAAAACATTGATGGGTCCAATTTCAGAAATAATGATGAAAAATCATCTACGTAATAGAAAATAATCTGCTTTCCTCAAATTCTACCTGATTAAGTGCTCATCATATAGCACAAGAGGATCATGTGGGTTGGTGTTTGACCAAATAGCTAAGCATCATATTCTAACAAAGTTGGCACAAAATTGACAGTAAAATCTCCATATAATATTATATCTGACCAAAGTATTAAATGTGAATGAGGACACTATTTAAATGTATTCTGAGAGTCAAAGCCTCTAATAAGCTTTTCATTGGTCTCATTTTTAGAATAAATACAGTTATTAGTTGTCTAATGCAGAGTAGTCAGCACTGAAACCACAAGCAAAATAGACTCAGAATGTTGTATTTATATATTGGTACATATATGCATGTATTTATATAGCAGTAATAATTAGAGAAAATGTTAAACTTAGATTTTGAGAGATATTAGAACTACAGAAACATTGTTAAAGAAATTGAAGCATTTTTTGTTATATTCAAGAGAGTTGTGGGATTTTTTGTTCTTGTTGTTTTGTTTTGTTTTTGTTTTTAATGAACAGTTTATAGTATTACTTGAGGACCCAGCTCTAACACTCCTGGGCATACACCCAGATGATGCTCCACTACGTTCATAGCAGCCATATTAATAATAGCCAGAAGCTAGAAACACCCCAGATGTCCCTCAACAGAGGAATGGATACAGAAAATGTGGTACATTTACACAATGGAATACTACTCAGCTATTAAAAACAATGACTTCTTGAAATTCGCAGGCAAAATGATGGAACTTGAAAATATCATCCTGAGTGAGGTAGTTCAGTCACAAAAGAACACACACGGTATGCATTCACTGGTAAGTGGATATTGGGCATCCAATATACAGTCACCAAACCTGGATGTTATTGTGGATGCCAGGAAGTGCTTACTGACAGGAGCCTGATATGGCTGTCTCCTGAGAGGCTCTGGTGGAGCCTGACAAATGCAGAGGTGGATGCTTGCAGCCAACCATTGGACCTGATGGAAGAGTTGGAGAAGGGACTGAAGGAGCTATGTGGCTTTGCAGCCCCATGGAGGGAATAAAGGTGTTAACTGGCCAGATCCCCCAGAGCTCCCAGGGACTGGACCACCAACTAAACAGTTGTATAAGTTTAAGTGGAATTCTGACTTTGATTTTGCTAGATACAGCATGGCCACGAAACAGATAGTGAGACATGGTTCCTGCCCCTGGAGCAGAGCCAGCAAGATGTGGGTCTCCTCATGTGCTGACTGCTGCTGTAGGCATAAAGTTTGTTTGCTTAATAATGTACATATTTTATTTCATGTTCGTCCATCGGGGATGAGCTCCCTGGCAAGTGTGATGGCTCTATGATAATCATAAACAGCACGATTCCAAGAATGGAAATGTGTCTGGTGATCTGCAGTGGAAATTTCCGGTTTCTTCAGAGACTTAGTTATGTCATATGATGATTTTCTGGGAAAAGTATTATACTTAAAGCTAACTTCCTTACATTTAAAAAAAAAAAAATGGCGTCTATGTCTAGACTTGGCAATCACAAGCACTGAGCCAAGTGAACCACATAGGACTTGCTATGTTTAAAACAACAACAACAACAAAAAACAAACAAACAAACAACAAAAAAAAACTGTACTTGCTATCGGGTTCATTTGCCTTGAATGTGCCCTGTGTATTTCAGTTTCTATTCCTAAGAGTCAAGGGGCTATGGTCATAAAATGCTGATGGGTGGAATGATCAAAAGGGAACCAAGGATCAATGATTAAACTGATATGCAATTTCTAAGGAAGAAGCATATGCAAATAAAAAACTGGCTCTGGTCTGCAGGAGAGAGCTATCTAGAGCAGATTACAGAGCTGTCAACTTGCATCCATCACTGACCTTGAGTCATTCTTCTACTGCTCACATTCACCCCTTCCTCAAAGACCCTCTCTCAAGCTGATGCTGGTCCTTGGCAACCTCTATGTGAAGACAGAATTTGGCTTAAGGAAGTGTGTTTGGGTGAAAAATTGATAAGAGTTGGAACTAAAATGCTTGATATAGATTGTAATTTTGGTTGGGTTCAAAGGTTCCTGGATTAACAAAGTATACCCCGGCATATATGTGGGGGGAATTCTAGAGGATTCAGTCATGGATCTCTGACTTACTGAACGGTTTAATCCATTAATTAAAGCAGACTGGTGAAATCTGGACTAGAGATCTGCTAGAAGCTGGTGAAAGTATAGAAAGAGGTCTTGAACAGGAAGGAGGACATATGTATTGGAGGCACATCTGGGTAGGGCATACCTTGACCTGTTTTTTTTTTTGTTTTTTTTTTGTTTGTTTGTTTGTTTTGGGTTTTTTTTGTCTTTATTCTATTTCTTGGCTGCTGTGGGGATAAGGGTTCTGCTTCACCCTATCCCTCTTTCATGATGCTTTGCCTCACCACAAGCTCAGAAACATGGAATCAACTTGTCATACACTGAAAATTGTGAAAATATGGGCCAAAATAAACCCCCTTTCAGTAAAAATAAATTAAAATAAAACCATTTTTAAAATGCCTTAACTCAAAGTTTGTTGCCTTGTCTTCTTCAGGCTACTCTGGTAGCTGCATCTGAATACTATGACTATGCATTATTTGCCCAATATCATTATCCTTTTAAGCTTTATTATCACAAAGTAAAATAAGAAAAAAAAATATGTTTCTGTCTCCAAACATGCAAGGGTTTCTAATTAGTTTTGTGTTTTACATTATTAATCAACTTCCATATCATTTCTTTCTATAAGTCTAGACATGACATTGTATGGACTCCTTTATTAATCAGTTTGGGAAGTTGTCTTTCATTTTAAGATATGATTTTTAAGTTTTATTTATTGACTAGGAAGTTCCTGTCCATGTTACACAAACAAATGTTCTGAATAGAAATAAAATGAAAGGTTAAAGCGAATATTTGATCAACTTATATATAATTATATGAGTAAGCTAGCATGAAGAAATATACCCAAATGGTTAAATTGTAATGATATTGCCTTGGTAATTAATATTACAAAACCAGAGCTTAGTTTATGAAATAGATACCCATTTCTCTGCAATGCTAAGTAAACAAGCAAAACCTCTATAAACACCATGGTACACTGAATTGGAAGTCTGAATAGTACATAGAATAAAGTGAGTTCTTAGTCAAGACCAGCAGGCTGTACTTAAGGCTGCTCCTATGAATAGTAACACTTGAAGCTCTTTTCACAGACAGAAAAACATGTGTGCTGACTCTGGCAGCTGCCAGCATATGCTTAACCACCAAACCTTCAGAGAAATTATGGGCAGGGTCACAGCTAAACACACTGTACAGCCCGGACCCATACACAGTGCCTTAGAGTTCTTTATATTTGGGACACTTCACTGAAAGTGTTCATCATTTCTCACAAAATAATTAAGGTTTTAAGCTATATAATTCCGTTTTCAGAAGCATTATTTCATGCTTATGGAAAGTATGAAACTAAAAGAGGCAAACTATGCATAAATGTAACATCCCACAAATGATTGAATGGAAAAGATAATCCTTTAAATACTCATTTTAAAGACAAGAGTAATACCCTTCACCCCATCAAGATGAGAGCTTGCTGTTAGCATCATAAAGTAGCTGATACATGTCACAAGAATTAATATATCCTAAAGCATAAGAATTCTTAGAGTTACATATTTTCATAAGCTAAAGATCACAATAAGATCAGGTCAAACTTAAGTTTTCAGCAAAATGTTTTCTGTGAAGATCTACTAAATAAACAAAAGATGTCCTCACATGGCTCTCAAATGCTAAAAAATGGAAATGGTTGGAGACTGTACTCTCAACTGGCTGGACCAGGCGCCTGATTAACTCCCAGACTAGGTCAGATGAGGTGATGCTTCCTTTGAGGGGCAGTGTTACTGTGCACCCCACTGCTGCCATTCAAACAATCTGCAGTCACAGACATTCCCTGGAGGATGCTACTGAAGGTTCAAAAGGGGATGCAGGCTTCGTGTGGTCCCCTCCCACAGATTCACTTGTTTGTGTAAAATAATTGCTCTGCCAACAGCTTTCTTCCAAAGATTCTGATTTCCATTTATAAACATGCCATTCAATTTTAACGGCAAAATATTCATAATATCAGAAAATATTTTAAGAAAGCAACATACTGGTCAAATAAAAAGGAAGCATCTAAAATTATACCCACTACCACATAATATGACTATGAATTAATAATTATGAATGTCTTATATCACTTCAGAAAAATATGTAGAAAAATAGGCTATTGAAAGTACTAAAAACAAAAATATCACAAGACATAAAGTTCACTAACTGAAGAAATTATTCATAAAGTGAATTAAAACTATGATTACGTAGAAGTCAGGTATTATTCAAATACACATGAGGAATGCATGCCTAGCAATCTTTTGTTCATTTCTTGTGATGAAGCCAAGTATGAATAAAATAGTTTGAATACCTAGGTCTTGAAGTTCATGCTATAATAATCTGAATAATACAATTATAAGCTAATGTATGACTGATAGAAATTATCTATGAATTCTGTAGTCCTGTTGTCTTGGAACAATTAATAATTCACTTTCAAATCCTCAGACTTTATAAAATACAATAAAGAAACATAAGAAAATAACAATTTATTATCCAAACTAAATATACAAGGATCCACAAATATATAGCCTTACCAAGATTGGAGTTGATTTCCAAATATTAAGCTTATGTTAAATTAGAAAATTATTCATTTCAGCTCTTATTCAACAGGATTCAACTAGAATAACAGTACCTTGCTGTATTTATATTTTAAAACACAGAAACTATTTTTTTGTTGTTCTCAAAGAGATTCCAGGGCTGTTAGAGAAATCAGCAAATACTAAAGGACTATGGAGTCATTTAAATTATATTATAAATGCATAATATTATAATATTTAAGAATATATAAACACAAATTAGAATTAACATAAATTACTATTATGTAAATCTGAGTCACTCCCTTGTTATGGTTTCTACTCCTGCAAGGACACACTATGACTAAAAAGCAAGCTGGGGAGGAAAGGGCTTATTCAGTTCATACTTTCACATTGTTGTTCATCACCAAAAGAAGTCATGATAGGAACTCAAACAAGACATGAACCTGGAGGCAGGAGCTGATGTTTCTCTCCCTTCCTGTGGAAGGCCCCCTTTTACCATTTCAACAGCATCTGATGGTCTGCTTTAATAGATCAATGCATATCCTGAACCTGCTTGAGTCAAGGGAAAACTTCTCTTAAGGAAAGATTATTATTTTCCAGAAAATATTCCAGTCATTTGTACCTTGCTGTAACCACCAATTATAACAATTTTATCTATAACACAGAATGCTCAAAACATTTTTTTCAACTTTTCAGTCATCGAGTGTTAAAATCCACACTAAACAAAAGCTAGTGTTTCTAAATTAAATGTCATCATCATAGAATGGATTTCTAGGAGATAAAAATAACTTATACTAAGCCAATTTTATTAGAAATTTATTATTAAACATGTTAAGATTTTAAATTTTGATATTGTAGTAACAAATTATTCTTGTGATGGGACATCAGCCATGCTAAATAGAAACTCATGTTCACAATGTGAGTTCAAGGAACAAGATCATGTCTTGCTTGCTCTTCCAAAGGTGCATGTACTTGTTGATGTGCATGAACGTATGTCAGATAATGCAAGTGTAACAGTCATTAACCTTTTATTCCTCTTCAATAATCACAGGTTGGTGAAATGAAGTATATACTTTCCATTTCTCAGAAATGAACATCTTATGTCAAAGGCCAGCTTTGACAGGTCAGGGGAGACAGAGATGATGGTGTTAAGTGGGTGATTAATCACTCAGCAGCCTTTTTTTTTTCCTGAGGGAATAAAGCTGGATTCATTGGAACTGGCACTCCCTGTGACTCTTTGAACTCTTTAGGAGCTAGCAAAAAGGAAAAGAAAACAACAAAGGGAGAAAGACTCATACACACACACACACACACACACACACACACACACACACACACATACTCAGAGAGAAAGAGAGAGAGGCAGGCAGACACACTCACACATTGTGTAGATGGAGCACAGACACATTACATATGTACATACACACCCATATTTGATAGATGAAACAAAGTCCAATCAGCAGGCTTCAACTTTATTTTTTTCTCCCACACCTTACATATCCCATGAAAATCTTTCAAGCAATATAGAATTACAATTTGATTATGTTCCATTTTTCTTCTAGTTAATGAAAAACAGTATGTTCCCTGATACTGTTACATGTAAAAAAAAAAAAAAAAAAAAACAGGTAAAGAAAACAAAGTATTCCCAAGAACCCACATACATTGGCAACTAAGCAACTTGTCAGAGATTAACAAAGCATGAGCAAGCAAGGTAATTTTCTCAGCCAGTTTCTTTCACTGGCAGGAAGCAATTTGATGTGACAAAGAAAGGGTTGATTATATTAATATTTGTCTTAACCAGCCACTGATTGAGACAGATGCAAATGCTTACAGTCAACTACTGGACGGAGGTCAGAGACCCCCATAGAAGAGTTATGGGAGGAATTGAAGAAGCTGTAGGGGATGGCAACCTCGTAGGAAGAACAGCAATATCAGCTAACCAGAACCCCTGGAAGTTCCCAGAGACTAACCCACCAAAGAGCATATACAGGCTGGTCTGTGGCCCCTGGCACATATGTAGCAGAGGACTGCCTTGTCAGGCCTCAGTGGGAGAAGATGTCCTTAATCCTGTAGAGATGCCCCCGAAAAGTGAGGTGTGGGGAGAAGGGGAGCTGGGGGGGAGTAAGCAGTTTGGGGTTTTGGGGGGAACACCCTCTCAGAAACAAAAGGGAGGGGGAGGGGAATGAGGAACTCTGGGAGGGGAGACCAGGAAGGGGGCAACATTTGGAATGTAAATAAATGAAACAATAAAAAATAATCTTATAAAATATCTTAAAAGAATCGTAAATCTAAACTTTTTCTATAGAAAACAATCAGAGTCATTTCTATTTTAAATCTTTAGAGTGCACATCTACTCTTTAACAATTTTTTATTACCTCACATCAGGAAGTTCAGGACAAAAATGGGTACAAGAAATTTGTCCCCTATAGCACCAGCTTCAGCAAGAGTCACGTCAGCCAGTGCTATTTGGGATACCATTGTTCTTGTTCCCTGACCTTAAAATATCCCTAGTTTAAATATTGAAAGTATGCCTTTCTGAGCTTCAGATTGTTCTCTAAGATTTTATACATCAGAGCCACTAACAAAAACATCTTAACCTAATCTCACTAAGAATCTATTCTTCCAAATGCTTTCTAGGGGTGGTAGCCATTGCTAATAATCTACACTTCTGAGTTCTTTCCAAGGGCCATGATTGAATTATTAGTCTGCTGCAGCAATGCTTGAGAAAAATCGAGTGCTATTATTGTGAGTTTTCATACAGTTCCTAGATGTGAAGGCAACAAGCAGAGTAACATCCCATAACAGCATGAAGTCTTCAGGATCCATAGTCCTCAGGGTATGTAGTCCCTAGTGCTCTGCTTCTTCTAGTCAGACCCATCGAGATGGTTGTGCTAACCAGTGAGCTAGATTCCATGAGTTCTAAACTCACCTGTTATTCTTCCTGCATGGCTCATGACAATCTTAGTTGTTGGTAAATGGTGCAGGTTCAGAATGCAATAGGACAGACTAAACCTCTGTACGTCGCTTGAAAAAGAAAAACTTTTCAAAAAAATTCAAGTTCTGACTTTAAAACTTATTATAGTACATATAATTATTAATTAGAGTATTGAAGTAACCACTTTTATGGCTAGTTATATATTACTTGTCCTTCTAAAGTAATACAGAATCTCCAGGATTAGGTGTTTTAAAGAATAAATAAAAGTCTTAAGAAAAATTGCTCATTGAGAGACTATTACAAACACTATAATTTTTAAATGATACTACTGAAGTATGCAAAATCAGAGCAACTGGAATCCCTTTTACTTTCACAATCATCATTGAAGAATGAATAAGAACAGGCCCACCATGACTGACTCTAGTAGCCCCTAAGTATCAACATTCTGATGAAGGAATGATGCTTCTAGTCTGATTCTCACTATCCTGGAACTTAAGAACTTTGAATTGGGCCGGAGCAAGCGGGGTCAGGGAGACAGAAGAAAAAGTGTCTGAAGAAAGCTACAGTGTACTTACATATAATAAATAAATAAATCTTTAAATAAAAAAAGGAAAGAAAGAAAGAAAAAGAACTTTGAATTGAGAGATTGAAAGACAGAGAATTTTTTTGAAATGGGCCATAAGACTCCAGTGGGTTCTGACTTCAAAAGATAGATTAGTGTCTCTACTGCTGAAGTTTCTAGAGCTTGTCTAGTACTGATGTGTCTTAAATTTTTCACACTAGTCACCAATGTTCTCTCAATAAATTCTGCTTTTTTCTTGAACTTGTGTATAGATTTTATATTTCCATTGGCCCTTTATCCCTCACATTTTAATATTGGTGTAACATTAGGTCAATTTTTTCAGTTAATAAAATTCTTATAATTACTATGTGATACTTTCAAAATGATATGTGTTAATACATAAATAGTACAAATTGTCTTAAAAATGTTTAACATAAAAATTTTTGTGCACTGTTTAGACTAGTAGAAATATGAGAACACTCTAGGAAAATCAAATAGTAAATAGTAGTATAATACTTGGTAATAAAGCCTTTATAAATGTGTGACATTTTTATGTGTGTCTAGCCAGGAATAGCATGTTTCAATATGAGATGATCTGTTATTTTTGTTTGTTTGTTTGTTTACATGGTGGATTATGTTGACAGACTTTTACATATTAAACTATCCCTGCATCCCTGGAATGAAGCCTAATTGATTTAGGTGAGTGATGGTTTTAATGTGTTATTGGGTGCGGGTTGTGAGAATTTTATTGATTTTTATAAAGCCCACAGCACCCGGTATTCCTAGGCAGTCTCCCATTATTGAATATTTTTGCATCGATATTTATAAGCAAAAATAGGTCTGAGGATCTCTTTCTGAGTCTTTGTATGGTTTAGGTATCAGAGTAACTCTGGCTTCATAGAATGAATTAGGTAGTATTCCTTCTGTTTCTATTTCCTGGAATAGTTTGAGGAGTATTAGTATTAGCACTTATTTGAAGGTCTGGTAGAATTCTGCACTAAAACCATCTGTCCCTGTGGGTTTTTTTGTTTTGTTTTTTTGTTTTGTTTTGTTTTTTTGTTTTGTTTTGTTTTTTTGTTTTTTTTTGTTTTTTTTTTTTTTTTGTTTGGGAGGTTTTAAATGACTTCTTCTGTTTCCTTAGTGGATATGGGCCTGTTTAGATAGTTTACCTGATCTTGATTTAACTTTCATATGTGCTATCTGCCTCGTATGGCTGTCCTCTGAGAGGCCCAACCACCAGCTGACTGAGAAGGACACAGACACAATGGATTGAAGCACCCTCTCAGTGGCAAACGGGATGGATTTTGGGCAAAGAACTCTGGGAAGGGGCACCGAAAGAGGGGCAGCATTTGGTATGTTAATGAATGAAATAATTTTTAAAAGAATGTTTTAATATTTTCTCAATCAAATTTATAAGTAGAAACTGTCTTGATTTCTAACAGTTTGTTCTCACAGAAAATATTTATTTTCTAGTGCATAGCTTTGGTTATGAGAAATAAAGGACAATATTGTTTTAAAAGTATAAGGAAATATTTCTACTGTATTTCAAATATAGTGGTTTATAAATATGGCAGATGCTAAGAATGGTATGAAGTGAAAAAACTCGATGTGACATGACCATTGTTTCTGATTATCTACCCTTTTAATGGATATTTTTTTTACTTATTGTTATATAAGCTTCTTAAAAATTTATCAAAAATTTTTAAGAGTTGATGAAAACTACAAAAAATTCAACAATTTCAGTAAAAAATATTCTTTAAGTAGAAATATTATAATACAAAGAGACTCATGTTTAATCACCACATCAATTAATTGAACAGCAGAATTCATTATTCTAAACAGCTATTAAATCTCAAATTATTGTTACATTTATATATGTTTATAGTACAATTGAATTTTAGCAAGTTTCTTAGGTTCTTATAGTTTACGTGTAAATGAGAATAATTGTTATTTGTCTAATAGAATGGAGAAAAATCTTTAATCTGTATTTTTATGAAATATTGGAATGAACAATTTGTTACAATTAAGTTCCAGCTACACAATCAGCTGCACATGGTACATGTATACTAACCTGTGTAATAAAGAAAAATGCCTCCAAATTATGTTACAAACCTTCAGCATTAAAATACAAAACGTTATATTAACTCATTACTATTAGTGAAAAAGTCATAAGTAAATATTAAAGAAAAAAAAACAGTTAAACTCAAGAGGATTTATCCTAGATATTACAAAACTACAAATGTTCACTGCTCCATTAATTACAAATCATGTATTATGAGATTAAGTAAAGATCTTTCCAACACAATAAAAGCATTAAAAATTAGGCAGTAACTTCTAAATTTTGAGGCAGAAAACTATATTTAAATTTACCTTTAAATATATACATTTATATTTACATTTATATATACACTTATATATACATTTTTATTAAAACTGTGTGTAAGGGGCTGGGGAGATGGCTCAGCAGTTAAGAGCACTTGATGCTTTTGCAGAAGACTAGGGTTTGATTGCCATTGCCCACATGGATGGAGCTCTGAACCATCTGTGACTCTAGCTCTAGGGTATCTGAGGCCTTCTTCTGAACTCTATGGGTACCAGCCATGAATATGGTATACAAACATGCATACAGGAAAAAACATAAAATCAACCAATCAATCAATCAATCAAGCATAAACATTTTAAAGATGGTAGTAGGATACTTGTTGCCACCAGTGATTTAAGAGAGTTAATTTAATTAAACAGCAACAAACAGACAAACAAATACAAGAGTCAAATTTTCTACTACTTCCATGACAGATTAAATATTCAAAAAATGAAATAATAGTGATAATTTTAATACATGTATACTGTTGACAAAATAATAATTAATAATTTAGATTAATAATATAATGTTAGAAAACATAACAAATGAAACAATTATATGCATAATATTTATATTCTAGGAGTCAATGAATGTAGATATCAGTAAAGAAACCCTTGTTGAGCTATGACAAGTCCACCTCATGATAAATCCATCATGATTCAGACGTTGTTCTGATGCACCTAACCTGTTGATCATCGCTGAGCACTAGTCTCTACTTTGAGTATATTTATTATTATCTAACACAAATATTATCTAGCATAAAGTCTCTCTAATGATTACCACTTAAATATATCATGTAGTTTTTTGACTGTTGCATTGAAAATAAAAAAGACATTGTTCGTTTGTATACTTTACATCATTACACAATCCTGCAGTCAAACTATCATGTGTCTGGAACATCGAGATTCACTAACTCTTATAGGAAAGGATTTAAATAAATGCAAATACACTGAAACTTTTATTTTGTATATTGCTAAGTCCACTACCATGTGTTCAGTGCATCAAAATTAGAACATAAAATTAATATAGTCTCTATATAAAGGTAAACATGCACCTCATCATTCTCGTTGCCATTTGTGTGGTAAGGGTCTCTAACCTAGGAACTCACACATCCTAATTAATTGTTCTGCAATTGAGCTACTCTGATTTGAGATAAGTTTCCCTATGCAACCCGGGCTGACCTCAGCCTCTCAGCCCTCCTCCTCTACCTTACTCTAAATACAGGATTACAGGACGTTCTGGATACACTGCTCTTGCTCCTGTTCTGTCTTTATAGGAAGAAGATTTTAAAATAAATCTAATGTTAATTTAGAAAAATAACATATAAAATATACAAATAATCTATTTTCAATGCATGATAAATGAAGGCTCATCTCTAAAATGTTAAGAAATAAATCACTGCAAAAGAAGCACTATCATACCAACTCAAAGTTGTCCCTTAAAGGCCTCTCCCTTTGTCACAGGCTCAAACCTAGAAGCTTTCATTCCTGTTTGCATGGTATTAAGAACAATCTGGATGAAATGCCTAACTTCATTCTAGTAAATTATGTTTCTTTCAAATCTTGGGCCACTGGCGTAGAAATGCTCTTATTGTTTCTGTAGGTGAACAGTGTCTTCTGTCTTCCCTCAAGATCAGACTTCTAATAGGAGTCTTTAATTCTGTATGATGGCCAAATCCATAACAAATAGCTGAATAAAGAGGTTTCCCAGATACTGGGTATTGGCCCATAGAAGGTTGCAGAGTAGCAATCAAGTCTTCAGTTTGTAAATCAGGTCTCCATGTGTTCTACCTGGCAGACTATAAAGGTGGATCTTTTTTATGCCTCCACCAGGGTGGAGGGATTCCTTCACCCTGGAGTGAATAAGTATTTTCCCCTCATTTTCTTCCCTAATGAGTTTTTCAAGTTGGGAACAGTTGTAGGGAGTGGTTCCATTTCTAAGAGGCTGAGTTCATATGGCATAGTTTACTTAGTGCGGCTCCTCCCTGTATCTGTCCATACTGGGCCTGAGTCATGCTCCTTAGGTCTGTGGCTCTTCTGGCCAATACTAAGGCCTTGGAGTCGATGCTGAAACATTTCCCTCTGGGCCTCTGGGTAATATTTTTAAAACTGAGCTGAACTGAAGCTTATTCTAAATTACTCAGACATTTAGCTACAGCAATGAGCAATTTTGAGACTCTAGTACTATTATTACACTCAAGACTAATCATTTTCACCATGTTAATGTTATATGACCTGATAGATCTTCTATTGTTTGAGCATTGAATTCTCTCCAAATATTAAAAGAATGCAGAATGGTTATCTACTCTAAAATATCCATCTTGTGGGATTTAATCACATTTTTTACAGCAATGCATATTTCCCTGTTTTTTGCCATAAAGTTTCATCCCATACCTAAATATTCTTTAAGCTTCCAAAGCAGCTGACAGTTTTCATAGAATGAATGGAAGTCTTAAACTTAAATAAACTGAATTTCAGTCAGGAATATGAACTATATTATTGTGTGTTACACAAATTTGTATGTGTACAACTAATGCATTCATATAAAACAGTAAACTTTCTTAATATATATGATAAAATTCTATAATTTAACATTATTGTATTGTAATTCATTTCTGCTTTTAAAAGTGCATGTAATTTTTCATTCTGATGTATCATTCACTAAAAAGGCCCCAAAGAGAATAAGAAATGCACTCAAAACACTGGCAAAATTGTGTTCTTCTATTCTGTACAAAGGATTAAAGCATTTTTGAAAGTCAAAGTCTGAGATAGGGATCTTAAATGGTCTTTTTCAGCCTCTACATTTCTCAATGATCTTGGAAATAAGAGAGAAATTCAATCAGAAAGTCCAGAATCTCTTTTGTTTTTAAGGATTTTCTGAATCAAATTGCACATTGTATCTTTCATATTTAATTTTACATCAGTCTACTGCAATTCCCCAAATCTATGAAGACTTATGAAAGTTCCTGTTAGCCATTAATTCTCCAACATAGCAACAGTCATTGTCTCAAAATTAGTCAGAATTCTATGTATATCAATTTATTTTCTTACAAGTATAAGTTGCCAGGAGTTTTAAAAAATTACTTTCAAATTATCCTAACTACAACTGGTATTAATTTTATTTTATACTATTCAAGCCCATGAAATTTCATATTCCTTGTTCTGAAAACTATCTTCTAAGATATCATGTAACTTTCTGATAGTAAAAATAGTAGAGCCTATACTGAGAGTCTATGATAAAACATAAATGGAATTCTTTTTCATCTGGTTGAAGAACCACTCATGTTATTTTCTTGTTACCCTTGCCTCTTCAGTTTCACTCAGTCTCAGAAGAGCAGTGTTGTTCACTACTATCAAGTACTGCTTCTCTAAGTGTAACCAAACACAGAAGTCAATTCTTTCCACTGACTTCTATCTGACAGCCCAATGCAATCCTGAAACGTACCTCCAGTACTGGACATCTATATCTGCTGGATACAGGTTTGAACAGAAAGATGATATTGCAAAGTCTTACTAAATCTCAGGTGACTTCTTACACTAGCCACATTTTTTGACCCCAGTGAATATTCACTTTCATTGTTTATATCTCTGGAATAATTCAGCTTTAAAATGCTCTTTCTCTTTAAATCTCATAGGGAAATTTTGTTTATTAACTCATCATTTAAAATATTTGCATTCAGCTCAGTGGTTTCAGTTGTAGTTGGATTTGTCTAGGACCCTGAGGAATAATTATTAGTGTCTGGAGACATTTTAGTTACTAGATTTAATGGGTACAGTGCAAGATGCTGACAAACATTCCACAATTCCAAAGGTAACACACACACAAACACACACACATATATACAAACACGAATTATCTCACCCAAAATATCCAGTTTTTTAAAGCAAACTTAATAGTTAGAAGTGACCTCACAGACACATTTTAAAAAGCATTTAGTAGCTAATTTGTAAGCCATCTCTGAATCAATTCTTCATTACTAAAAGTTGTTACTTTTCACGACTCACTAATGCATGTATTTAAATGCCTGTATTTGCTTTGTGTCCTTTTCAAAAAAAAAAAAAAAAAAAGCTCTCCTCTTGTATGCAAGGCTTATTTATGGGAATTCAGACTACTTAAAAACTGTGAGGAGTTTTTAGTTTTGTTTTGTTTTGAGGCGGGGGTTAGACTGAGCTTGGAGAGAGATGTTTTATTCCTCCTTCCCACTCCTCCCTTATGAACAACAAAGCAACAGTATTAGAGTTGGGGTGGGGGGAAGGAGAAAGGCCAGAGAGGACATTAAAGGAAGAAAGTTTGTTACCAAATTCATTATAAGACTTTAACACACCAGTCAGAATGGCTAAGGTCAAAAACTCAGGTAACAGCAGATGTTGGCGAGGATGTGGAGAAAGAGGAACACTCCTCCATTGCTGGTGGGATTGCAAGCTGATACAACCTCTCTGGAAATCAGTTTGGTGGACCCTCAGAAAAATGAACATAATACTACCTGAGGACCCAGCTATTCCACTCCTGGGCACAGACCCAGAAGATGCTCCAATATGCAATAAAGACACATGTTCCACTATGTTCATAGCAGCCATATTTATAATAGTCAGAAACTGGAAACAACCCAGATGTCCCTCAACAGAAGAATGGATACAGAAAATGTGGTACATTTACACAATGGAATACTACTCAGCTATTAAAAACAAGGACTTCATGAAATTTGCAGACAAATGGATGGAACTTGAAAATATCATCCTGAGTGAAGTAACGCAGTCACAAAAGAATGAACATGGTATGTACTCACTGTTAAGTAGTTATTAGCCCAAAAGTTCGAAATACCCATGAGTCACTTCGCAGCAACAGTAGGGCTGAGTGTCAGGTCCCAGATGGAGGACTTGGAGAAGGGACTGAAGGAGATGAAGGAGTTTGCATCCCCAGGGAGGCAGCAACAGTGGTAACTGGCCTGACCCTCAATACTCCTTGAGACTGATCCACCAGCCAAAGAATACACATGGAGGGACCCATAGTGCTGGCCACATATGCAGCAGAGGAGCGTCTTGTTAGCCATCAGGGGGGAGGAAAGGCCCTTGGGCCTGAGGGTGTTAGATCCCCCAGTATAGGAGAATGCCAAGGAGGAAAGAGGAGAGTGGGTGGGTGGGTGGGACAATACCTCCATAGTGGCAGGGGGAGGGGGGAGGAAATGGGGAGGTTCCAAAGGGGAGATCTGGAAAGGGGGAAACATTTGAAATGTAAATAAAGTATGAAAAAAAAAAAAAAAGACTTTAACATAACCTTGTTTGCACCAAACATCATGGCACACTCTGATAATATCAGTCCTCAGAAGCCTGAAGAAGGATCCTCAGTTTCAGATTGTAAGGTTGTTAATTAAGATAGCCTGGGTCACCAAAATAAATAAATGAATGATAAATAAATAATTAATTGCTGGGCAGTGGTGGCACACACCTTTAATCCCAGCACTTGGGAGGCAGAGGCAGGGGGATTTCTGAGTTTGAGACCAGCCTGGTCTACAGAGTGAGTTCCAGGAGAGCCAGGGCTATACAGAGAAACCCTTTCTCAATAAATAAATAAATAAATAAACAAACAAACAAATAATAAATAAAATAAAAAATAATTAATTGAAATCCTATTTTGTGTAGAAGCTTGTCTAGGAAGGAAGAGATATTATTTGGAAAATATTCAGAGTATTTTTTCTTTGTCTCCTCAGGAAAAAAATCATAAAATATTTTTATATTTTTATAAATATGAATACAAAATATTTTATATTTCATAAAATATTTTTGAGAATTTCTAAAACTTAATTTTCTATTGAATAAATACAAGTTTGAAAATAAGTAAAGCAGGAAAAGAATTATAAAATTTTGTGTTACTACTAAAGGAAAGCCTCTTTAATTTTGGAAGAAGTATAGGTGTTTGGAATGCAACTACCTCTGTATCTATAAAACTTGTTTTTAAGATTGTTCAAACTTTCTTATTGGATATTTTATGTATTTACATTTCATGTTATCCCCTTTCCCAGTTTCCCCTCTGGAACCCCACTATCCCATCCTCCATTCCCCTGCTTTTATGAGGGCGCTCCCACTCCCACTCACCCCTCTCACCTTCCTACCCTGGCACTGGACCAAGAGCCTCTCCTCTTCCTGATGCCAGACAATGCCATCCTCTGCTACATATGCAGCTGGAGCCATGGCTCCCTCCAGTTGTACTCTTTGGTTGGTGGTTTAGTCCCTGGGTAACACCTGGCATGAGGGTACATCCTTTAATCCCTGTATTCAGAAGGTAGAAGCAAATAGATCTCTGTCGGCATGAAAGCACCTTGAGCCACATAGATTTCCCAGCCAGGAAGGGTCACAAGTTAGGATGCTTTCTTAACGAACAAAACCTTCAGGAGTGGGCTTGGTCTTGATTAAGACAACTACAACAATAACAGAAAGGCAATGAGACAATGAGTACAAGTGAGGATTCAATCTAATGAAAGCATATATAGAAAGAGGACGAGAGCCATTGGAATGGCTTGCAGACTTGGATCCAGCTCATCTAACAATGGCTATCTTCCGATGGAAAGTCCAAGAACAAAAGTAACTGTTCATGAATGAGTCAGGATATCTTAGCTGATCTTTAGTTTAAATTCCCGAATAAGTAATACCAATAAATTGAGAGTGAAGGCCAGCAGGCAAAGAGCAATACCTTCCTTCTTCCATGCCATTTATATAGGCTGCCACCAGAAAATAAGGCCCAGAGATTAAAAGTATATCTTTCCACCTCAAGAGATCTTGATTAAACTTGCGTTTTCTTATTTCAAATTATTTAATTAAGAAAACTCCCTCCCAGCTCTACCCAGACACTTTGATATTAGTTAATTCTACATGTAGTGAAGTTACAATTAAGAATGGCCATCACACAATGGCTCCTGAGTTCTCATCACGTCAAGTAGAAACACATAACCTAATCCAAAAACAGAAGTCATAATTTGGACATAGATAAGCAGCAATTTCCAACTTTTAACCAACCAGAAATGTGATTTGTGACATCTTGAATGATAGAGAAAATACAAGACAATCAGCTTGTAGAAAAAAAATCACTGCTTTCCTTCCCATGTATGGCACAGTTATGAATTCACATTCTTTGATTAGATTCAATACTATTATTGCTACCACCAATATGATATTAAGAAGGATTAAGTATAGTAGTTATGCTAGTTTTTTTCTCATTTCACTGAATAAGAGAGAGAAACATAACACTGAAAACACAGCAAACCAAAAAAATTACAAGATTTTGCTTGCCATAGCAATTCCAATGATCTAATTAATTCCATTTACACTTTTAGTTGCTTTCTTTCAATTTTTTAGGTTAAATTTGCAGTTAGTGTTTTTTTTTCCTCTTTTGTGTTTCTGTTTCAGCTTAAGCATACTCAATATTCTTAAATATTCAGTTCTAAAGTTATTAAAAACGTATTTGAGGCTGGAGAGAGAGCTCAAGGGTTAAGAGCACTGACTGTTCTTCCAGAGGTTCTGAGTTCAATTCCCAGCAACCACATGGTGGCTTGAATCCATTTGTAATGGGATTCGAATCTCTATTCTGGTTTGTCTGAAGACAGCTACAGTGTACTCATATAAATTAAATAAATAAATAAATAAATAAAGTGGGCCTTCCCACTCCAACTCCCCCCCAAAGAACAAATAGATGACAAATATTTGTGCTTATATACATAAATATACACATAAACATTAAAAGAAAAAGTGCAAGAAAGAAAACCAAAGGGAAACACTTAGAGTTAAAGTTAGAATCTATATCAAGAGGCCAATTTTTATACTGCAGTTCTTTAAGGTTATAATAGTTTTGCTAATAATTTTTGTTAAATTATTTTGCAGTACTAAACAAGACTGATGTCAATGTAGGAACATCTTACCCACAGAGTGTTAATTCTGTTCATCCTGCTTATCCTTCACAGTATAACTACAGCTTTTCTTAACATGGTCTTCATTTCAAGACCTAACATCAAGACCCTGGACATTTTCTCAAGGCAGAAGAGGACAGCCATGTCAGAACCAAGCAATACTGGAAAGGTTTCCCTTCAACTGTGTTATACATCACTTTTAATCACATTATATTGGTCAGAGCTACTTATAACCCATGCTGGCAGTAGACATGAATCAGAAGTACAGTCTTCTCTTGGGGATGCCCTTGCACAACACAAAGCAATGGGCAGCAGGACATTGAAATGCTCTCTTAGTGGGGATTAATTAGGAATAACAATATTGCTTCCTGCATAGCCCTGTCAGTATGTGGTGGTGGTTGTGGTGTTTATTTTTCTGTTTGGGGTTTCTTTCTCTAAACTCTATTATGAATACAATACAAATGACTTAGAAAGGTCTAATTGGAGTTGTAGTTCAAAAACGAGTAGGAAGAAAGAAAGAAAGGAAGGAAGGGAGGAAGGAAAAAAATAAGGAAGGGAAAAATATGAGAATTTAAGTTTTAATTACAAAATTTTCATTTATAAGCAATACATTATTCTCCATTCTATTTTACTGAATAAAATCTATGTTATATACACAGATGAATAAACATAGCAGAAAAAAATTACTCTTGGCCAAATTGCTTTTCTTTCTTCTCCTATTAGCTGTAGTGTGTGTATTGGAAAAACTATAGAACATAGACATTAATCCAAATGAGGTGCTTAGTATCAGTATCTCCTCTGTACGTATCATTCAGCATCCTTCAAAAACTCTGAGGAGGACTGATTCATCTTCATCAGTGACACTGGTGCTTTCACCTGCACCAAGAACCACATGTGCTATGCCTGCCTTAATATCTCCCTAGCAACAAAAGTTCTCTTCAGATAGGGACCCCAAAACTAAACTGCTATTCTATTTATCATCACTCATGGACCATATCCCTAAACAGAAGGCCTAATCCTGACTGCTTTCTTTGGGCAAGCTACAATATCAAGATGCAAGAACATCAAGCATGAATAAAACAACAGAAGGTAGATAACATTCTTTCCTAAATAAGCAATTATTCCTATATTGTAGAAGGCCATATGCTAAATCTAAACTTTGATACCATATCCAGACCTTCTCATAAAGGTCTGCCTAGCTCTAGTAAAAGAGAGGAAAATAAATAAAAATTACTTAACATTCTAAAACTACTGTTGAAAGTTACCTGCTACCTCATGCTGTCCTAAAATTTTGGGGAAAAAAATAAATGCTAAATAATTAATATAGCCCAGGACCAGATGGGTTTAGTGCAGAATTCTATCAGATCTTCAAAAAATACCTAATACTAATACTCTTCAAGCTATTCCACAAAATAGAAACAGAAGGAACACTACCCAATTCATTCTATGAAGCCACAATTACACTCATACCTAAACCACACAAAGACCCAACAAAGAAAGAGAACTTCCAAACAAATCTCCTTATGAATTTTGATTCAAAAATACTCAATAAAATTCTCACAAACTGATCTAAGAACAAATTAGACAACAAAAGGAGGTCAAAGGATATAAACTAGAAAGGAAGAAATCAAAATATAACTATTTACAGATGATATGATAGTATACTTAAGTAACCCTAAAAATTCCACTAGAAAACTCCTAAACTAGATAAAAAACTTCAGCAAAGTGTCTGGATATAATATTAACTCTAACAAATTGGTAGCCTCCCTCTACTCAAAGAATAAACAGGCTGAGAAAGAAATTAGGGAAACAACACCCTTCACAATAATCACAAAAGAATTCCTGGGGGAAACACCATCCCTGACCTCAAGCTGTATTACAGAACAATAGTGATTTAAAAACTGCATGGTATTGGTACAGAGACCGGCAGGTAGATCAGTGAAACAGAATTGAAAACCCAGAAATGAATCCAGACACCAATGACCACTTGATCTTTGACAAAGTAGTTAAAACCATCCAGTGGAAAAAAGAAATACATCAGCACAGGGGAGATTTTCCTGAACACAGCATCAATGGCTTATGCTCTAAGATCAAGAATCAACAAATGGGGCCTCATATAATTGCAAAGCTTCTATAAGGCAAAGAACACTGTCAATAGGACAAAATGGCAACCAATTGGGAAAAGGTCTTTATCAATCCTATATTCTATAGAGGGCTAATATCCAATATAAACAAAGAACTCAAGAAACTAGACTCAAGAGAACCAAATAACCCTACTTAAAAAATGGGGTACAGAGCTAAACAAAGAATTCTCAAATGAGCAATACTGAATGGCTGTGAAGCACCTAAAGAAACATTGAACATCCTTAGTCATCAGGGAAATGCAAATCAAAACATCCCTGAGATGCCACCTCACACCAGTCAGAATGGCTAAGTTCAAAATCTCAGGTGACAGCAGATGCTGGTGAGGATGTGGAGAAAGAGGAACACTCCTTCATTGTTGGTGGGATTGCAAGCTGATACAACCACCCTGGAAATCAGTCTGGTGGTTCCTCAGAAAATTGGACATAATACAACCTGAGGACCCAGCTATACCACTCCTGGGCATATATTCAAAAGACCTTCCAACATATAACAAAGACACATGCTCCACTATGTTCATAGGAGCCTTATTTATAATAGCCAGAAGCTGGAAAGAACCCAAATGTCTCAACAGAGGAATGAATACAGAAAATGTGGTACATTTACACAATGGAGCACTACTCACCTATTAAGAGCAATGAATTCAAGAAATTCTTTGGCAAATGAATAGAATTAGAAAACATCATCCTGAATGAGGTAACCCAGTCACAAAAGAACACACATGGCATGCACTCATTAACAAGTGGATATTAACCCAAAACCTCGGAATACACACGAAACATTCACAGACCACATGAAGCTCAAGAAGAAGGAAGATCAAAGTTCAGGTGCTTTGGTCCTTCTTAGAAGAAGGAAAAAATACTCAACAGAGGAAATACAGAGATAAGGGTGGATCAGAGACTGAAGGAAAGGCAATCCAGTAACTGCCCCACCTGGGGATCCATCCTATAAACAGACACCAAACCCACACACTAATATGTATGCCAAGAAGTACTTGCTGACAGGAGCCTGATATAGCTGTCTCCTGAGAGGCTCTGCCAGAGCCTGACAAATACCGAGGCAGATGCTAGCAGTCAACCATTCAGCTGAGCATGGAGTCCCCAGTGGAAGAGTTAGGAAAAGGACTGAAGCAGCTGAAGGGGTTTGCAATCCCATAGGAAGAAAACAACAGTATAAACCAGCCAGACCCTGTAGAGCTCCCAGGGACTAAACCACCAGCCAGAGTACACATGGAGGGACCCAGGGCTCCAGCTGCATATGGAGCAGAGGATGGCCTTGTCAGACATCAATGGGAGGAGAGGCCCTTGGCCCTGGGAAGGCTCTATGCCCCAGTGTTAGGGAATGCCAGGGCAGAGTGGCAGGAGTGAGTGGCTGTGTGGGGGAGCACCCTCATAGAAGTAGGGAGAAGGAGGGTGGGTTAGGTGGTTTCAGGCAGAACAGAGAAAGGGGATAACATTTGAAATGTAAATAAATAAAATATGCCATAAAACAATATAGTATATTATTATTATTTTGTCAAAAGGTAAAACCTTTGCCAGGATAGGGGCATAGTACAGTGGTAGAGCATTTGCTGGATATTCACTAGGTCTGGGTCTGATTCCAAGCACTGAAAAAAACTGGCAAAACAATTCCAAATGATATTCTGCTATCCTCATAGATCAGTGCCTTAGTCGGCCATCATTCAAGAGGCTTTCTCCAGCAGCAGATGGAAACTCATTCAGAGACACAAAGCCAGACATTACATAAAAAGAATGTCTAAATGGGAGGTGTTAATCAAATCCCTCCTCTCAGAGCTCAAGGAATCCCACGGAAGTGGAGACAGAAAGATTTTTAAGTCTCAGAGAGGAGAGAGGACACCAGAAAAACATGACCCTCTGAATCAACTAAGCAAATCACATGTGAGCTCACAGAGACTGAAGCCATAAGCACAGGGCCTACAGCAGGTCCTCTGCATACATATTATACCTATTAGCTTGGTATTTTGTATGGGACTTCTGACTATGAGGGTTCTCTGATTCTTTTGCCTGCTCCTAGGACTTGCTTCCTATTGTTGACCTGGCATGTCTAACTTCAAAATGAAACTTTTGTTTCATCTTATCATATTTTGTCATATTTGGTCATTATCTCATGGAAGCCTGTTCTTTTCTAATGAGAGACAGAAAGGGAACAGATCTGGAAGGGAGGAGAGGTGGGGGGGAACTGGGAGGAATAGATGGAGAGCAAACTATAATAAGGATATATTATATGATAAAAGAATCATTTTCAATAAAACTAACTTCTCCATGAATACTGATGTGATCTTAGCATTGCATAAATATATTCTATATAGTCCTTGTAATATAGCCACCGGCCACAAAGCACCTTTCAGGTGCTCATACATCACTCTTTCAAGGCACAGCATAGTTGAGATAGCAGGTGACCTTTCCTACCTTCTCAAACAAGATGAAAATGCATTTTTAAAAAGATGTAAATGAAAACAGTTCCTTAATTCCTCAGATATTACTTTTTGGAAAAGAACTATCCTATTCGGCCCTTACATTAGGCTGTGATTCTATGGCAGAGGCTGTACACTGCTGTCCATTTAAAAATAAACAAGGAAACTGAGACGTAGGGAATTCAAATTGCACAGGTAGTTAGCATTCGTGCCAAGAAAAGAACATATTTTCTGCCTGAGTCCAGTGCCAATTCTATGATCCTTAGGCACCTTGAGCAAAAAACTAGTAGAAAGCCAAATTATCTTGGATCACATTCGAGAGAATTTAGTTGTACTCATATTAAAGAGCAAATACATTTATAGGTTTTCTAACATGCATGCCAAGGATAGTATTATATAAAATTGCTACTGTTTCTAGCTTTCACATATTAAATGTATGAAACATTATCTGTCTCTGACTTAGGTATATTTTATTAGTGCTGAAGTATAATCTAGTTATTATTAAAATAATGAAATTTATTTGTCCAAATCTTTAAGGAGAAAAAGAAGTGAAATGCAACAAAATAAAAAAAATGAAAGATCACACAAATGCCATTCAAAGTACTGAACTGTAAGGAAGATTTTTTATGCAAATTATCTGAGAGTTCGTACTGATCATGGCTTATTTCTTGGAATGTCAGGGACCAATTTCACTCCTTTGACTAAAATGGAATGCTCAAGTCTATTCTTGCCTTCAAGGTTTACAATCCTGTTGCCATTATCAGACACTGAAAGGTTGCAGTTTCACCTTCCTCGTTCTCACAAACCATTGGCTCTTCCACTGTGTCTGCCAGCCCAGAGCTGTTCAGAAGGAGGTATTATATTTTTGGTATTGTTTTTTAAACACACTTACTCCTTTGAGTAGAGCCAGAAGCTTTGAAGGTAGTTGTCGATAACAAAACTAGACCTGATGGGCAAATGAACACTTGACTACACTTTCCAGTTAGACTTCCCCAAAAGTATTATCTTTGTCTCTGGTTCCAATGAAGGGGAACTTTCTGCAGTATTCAGAATGGGAGTCTCTTGGCCTATGAGGCACAGAAAATCCTGCCAAACTAGACCTGGATGGCACAACTTCTGGTTTGTAAAAACAAAGTAGCATATTGGATATCTATGCCCTTCTTTCATGTCCATTGACAGCAAAACTTGCTTGTTTTCCTCTGACATTATCAGAAAGATTTCTTTGGAAAAAGAAACAGAAAGAGAGAAGAAACATGATAATAAGACAATGAGATAAGTAGGCTGACTTTGAAAACAGATCCCAAGCGAATAAGCAGGAATTTTGGCTTTAAAAAAAATCTTTTTTAGGGTATTGAATGCATTTGACTATTTCTTTGGTGTTTCTTGATAGTCAGGTTGACCAAAATTAGGAAGATGGGAACATAATCTTTATTCTCAGAGGAAAGCATAGACTTATCCATATCAGCTTATTTTTTTCACCTAATTCTAGCACATGAGATTTCACTCATTAGACAGACACTAGCCATGTTTAACTCTGTGGAAGTGTTTACGAATTCCTCCCACATTTTCTCTAAGTAACATCCATGAGAACATGCCAAGAAGATGAGATTGTGGTACCTTAGAAACATGCATGACAATGACTGGCAAGTGTCAAGTTCGATCACAATTACAAAGTTTAGTGGTTTGAAAATTAATTGTCTTCTAATCAGGAATGGGGCACTACGACTACCAAAGACTTCTAGGTAAGAGTCTGGTAGAAACCAAACTCTTCATGAACCTGATATTCTGAGTTAACGGTTTGTCTATCATGTATCCAGCAACTCAATGGCCCTCTACAACACCCCATATTTTTTTCTCTTTAAAGAAAATTAATGCTCAGTGATAATTCGTGAGTCTAACACAATGTAAAGGTAGTCTCTATGTAAATTATTAAGTTCAGTATAAGGTAATCCATTAATATGAGACATTATTTATTTATATACATGAACATTGTTTTCAAAAACAGTAGGATGTACAGTTCAAATAAAGTAAGATACATGAATGTGCTTCAGAGAGAATTTGCATGTATATGAATATAACATAGTGTGAATACTATATTTAACAAGTCTCTCTAGAGAAATATTCAAGGAAGTACAAAATTAATGATTAATTATGATGGTAACTGCAGCATTGTTTTATGTTATATCATGACTCTTGAGCTCACCTTTTCCACCAAAATTTATTGTACTCTGATTTAAAGACAGTGAGCAAAAAGACTGACAAATTTCTTCCCCACCCCCATTTAATCCTTAACTCCAGTTAGAATTAGAAAAACATATCTCAGATTCCAGTGGCTTCCAAGACTCGCCATGTGAGCAAGTGACATGGTCTGAGAAATATCAAGAAGCCCCACCTGCAAAATATATCTTTCCTAAGGGACATTCCTGAAATTCCTATCAGTGAGGACAAACAGAGAGCCCTTTGAACACGCACAGAGGTGCTAATATAGCATTCGCCTATGTAACAGTTTGGATAGGAGATTAAAACAAATGGAAATAACCTTGAGGTGGAAAAAGAAGTAGTTACACTTTTATCTTTGCTCTAGCAAAATAGTTTTGAATCCTGTACCAAAAGAAAAATTCTGTTTAGTGTTTGCCAGCTTCCTTATAGCCCGAAACCATCTAGTACATACCTTATGTGTTTATACCCTTATCATCAGATTTCTTCCTATTATACCATACATGCCTTTATAAAAAAAAATGTCAATGACATTTAAAAATACTCTTTCAGGTCCTTAGAAAACATGAACTGATTCAGGGAGCTTCTTTCTCAGGCAATGTAAGAACGTCAGATATTAACCTAGAAATAAAAAGATTCTCAAACAGTAGACAAGAAATTCTCAAACAATAAGTATGCAACATTATTTGGAATTTCAATTCCAAAATAAAGGAGAAACTGGGTAGGGAAACTAATTTGATGCTGTGGAAAATCCTTTAAAAATCAGGATTTTTTAAGGTTTTGCAGGTTTCTCATTGCAGGGAACAACTTTTTGCTAGCTCTCTGATAATCCTAAGAATCAAAGTTAAGCCTATACACATGCACTGTTAGCTCCTGACCTTCACCTAAAAATATTTATCTCTGAAACTTCCTTAGAAGAATTATCTTATCCGGATACAAGAATTTTCATTTCTATTGGAATCTTATATCTAGTATTCTTTTCTTCAGCACAGCCTCTTGTGCTTATAAACTGTCTCTGAAGTCACACGTAATCACATATCATTGCTACTGTGATTAATATTACCATATTCTTCAAATTCCTTTTAGCTACCCATAGCCTCTCATCACTAACCTCAAGAACCTGACATTTCTCTAATGATGGGTTTTTGTACATATATAGTGGAGCATTATTAAAGAGGTAAAACCTGCTTTTTCCTTTTAAGACTTTAGAATGCATTATATGTTACATTGAGTGAGCTGTTCCAGGAACAGTGCAAATCTGTTAACCACCAGATTCTTGTGATGAGACAGTCAGAGGTTCTCAAAATGTTTCTGGCCGATTAGAAATTTTATAAATTCAGAATGAAAACATCATAAGTTGGGGTAGAGTGCTGTCTCCAAGGCTAAGTGTACTTGATGCTATTGCAGAAGTCCTGAATTCTGTTTCTAGCACCCACATAGTAGCTGAGAATCTTCCAGTTCTAGGTGATCTGATGTGCTCCTTTAACCACAGGCATGAAGCCAGGCACGTGCTACGTAGATGTACACACAGGAAAAACTGTCATACACATAAAGTATGGCAGTATAACAAAGACAGTCATATGTTAGTCCCACAAAACTGTGATATGAGATAGTTTCAGTTTGACCGGATATGGACATGGCAAATAATGGACTATGAATTTAAATGTGATTTGATTTATAAATCATAAGTTTGTCATGTGATATGAAACAAAGCCTAGGCTAAGCAAGCCATACCATTCTAAAAATATTTTCAGTATTTCAATTAGTGGTGTGTGCCACTCACAAAATAATTATTTAACGATGACATGTCCATGCATATGTATATCTATCCCCCAGTAACCATGATATTATTTATCCTCCTCCTTTTGATGATAAATACCCTTTTGCCTTCCAAATGTCTTCTTTTTACTCTTAAATGTTGTATTATTAAATCTAGATTTCACATGTGAGAAAATATGTAATATTTGTATTTTTGAATATGGTTTATTTTGCTTGACATGACAATCTCTGTTTCTATCCATTTTCCAGGAAGCCACATTTGTTTATTATTCTTTACAGCAGAATAATACTCCACTGTACATATGAATCATATTTTCATCTATTTTGTTAAGCAAAATGGGGATTTATAGTAGATTAGGCTGAGATAGTACACAGCCATAGACCTGAGTCAAGTGTGTCTTTATCCTTACTGATGTCTTGTTGTTATCCAAAATCATGGTGATTAAATAGTTCTGTAAGTATATTACAAACCATTAGCTAGTACATACAGAATGGATGAATTTTACAGAGGGAAGAAGCATGCTTTTGTGTGCAAATTATTTTAAAGTCAAGTATGCAACTAGAAATAATTTAGTGTTGTGAAAAATCTATATATGAAACAAATATATTAACTAAAACAACTGAATAAGAAAAATAAAAGGGTGCTAAACAGTACTTGTGGATATTTTTGAAGTAAATATACAAAGAAATACACTTTGTCTTAAGAGAGTAAGGTACAAATACAGGCAATATGTTGGGGTTTATATAGAACATTACTACTGAGATTAAAAGTTAGCCTCTGAAATCATTATATTTTTACTTGAGGATGCAGTAATAATGTATAGATGCCATGTTTCTCTGTGTTGATATTAAGATATGGATAAGCAATTTTATATTATAGGGCACTGGCTCATAATACAATAAATTTGGTAACATCTGTATAAATACATTATACATTAATGTATGTAATTCTTTCCATTTCAAGACTATGTTCCAAGCTCTCCAGTAGATCTCTGAAATCTCATATATTACAAAAAACTACATACATTGTATTTTGTCTCTCACACTTATACTACCAAAAAGTTTAGTTTACAGATACAATAAGAGATGAGTAATAATATTTAATAATAAAATGGAATAGCTATACAATTAGACAGTAGTAAATTGTTACCATCATTACTTTTATATGTTTTGAATCATAAGTAATATAAATGTAATAGAAGGGCAGTGTACCGTAAGAATACACTGGACAAAGAGATGATTCATGTCCTAAAAGAGACTGTCAGATTTTATCATATTGCTCAGAATAAACACACAATTTAAGACATGAGGTATTTCTGTAACTTTCCATTTAATAGCATTGGACAATGTATATCTATAAATAAATAAAACCATATAAAATTAAAGCATAGATATGGGGCTACTGCTATACTAGTTACAGATATGTAAGATACATGTATCTTCCTGCTCTACCAGGTGAAAGGCACAAAAGTGACACTTCTAACATTGAGTACATCTAGTACCCACACAGGATGTCTCAATACCATTATCATCAATACAAGAAATTTGGATACTGTAAGAAATGGATGGTTCTGAAACAGAAATTATGCAAGATAGACCAAGAGCATCTCATAGCAGCAAGCAATGATTCTTTTCATATAAATAGGTATGTATATATGTACGTATGTATGTATTTCACCATAACGAGTAGGAAATATATCAAAGGGTTATGGCAGACAATTGAAGAAGTCTCTATAGGTTAAAATGGAATAATTAATGCAATACATTTAATCCATATTTGATTATAATACAAAGCAAAAAACGGGCATTTTTGTGTTGTACTGATACAAAGAAATAACCAACATAAATGGAGAAGAGAGAAATATCCCATCCAAAAGAATGAAAGATATTTTGAAAACTACTTTGCCCAAAAGGAAGCATAAAACTTTCCACACTCTGGGCAGTAGTGGTGCACGCCTTTAATCCCAGCACTTGGGGAACAGAGGCAGGCGGATTTCTGAGTTCGAGGCCAGCCTGGTCTACAGAGTGAGTTCCAGGACAGCCAGGGCTACACAGAGAAACCCTGTCTCGAAAAAACAAAACCAAAAAAAGAAAAGAAAACAAAAACTTTCCACTTACCAAGTGTAGACTTTACTTAGTGATACTTCTAAAGACTGCACTGTGGAAAAGAAAACACAGAAACTTTACAGTGGATAATTCTACTAAGCTTAGCTCATACTAGTAGTCAGCATTAATACTGATATTATAAAGTCATATTGGTGTTGTGTACCAGTATGGTATAATACAAATGCCATTTTACCAGAGTCGCCTAACCCCTAAGCATATTACCTCCCCAGAAAAAATGAAAAAGACATGTAATAATTCTAATTTGAGGGACATTGTAAAAACATTTGATCAGTTCCACAAGCTTGTTGTCAAACTCATTAAAGTAAGAAAAGTCTGAGAAATTGCCACTGGTATGCAAAAGAGACATGTGTATTAAAAGTAATGTGGTATTCTGAAAGGAATTCTGTAACACTAAGCAGACATAAGGGAAAGCCTGAAGGAATGTGAATGAAATATGACAGTTAATAGTAATGTATTAAAATTGGTTAATTAACTTTGATAAAAGTATTATCCATGCCATAAGATGAGAATCTGGGCAATAGCAATACAGACTTTGGTTTTGTATTATGCAAGAGTATTGCCTACTATCATTCCAAGAATTCTACATTTCCAAACCTTTTCTAAAACAAAAGCGTTACTAACATATGTATTCTATTACTGTCATTAAGCAGTATTGAAAGAGGATTATATTATATGCAAATATTTGGTGCTTCTCTAACTCTTCTAAGATCACAATGTGAAAGCAAAAAGGAACCAGTTAAATATAATATTTTGAAGGAAGAGAAATGATCAATGATATGTACTCAAAATAAATTCTGTTGAATATATGCATAAAATCTTACTGCATAAATATTGGTGCTATCTACTATGTTGACTTACTATGCCAAATCAGAACAGAACATCTATAAAGTTCATATTCTTTTCTTAGCATTTTCAGAATTAAGGAACGAAATTAGTTATGTAGCTCCCCTTTACATCCCATAATTTTATGTTTTAATTCCCTTAATATCATCGTAAAACTGTTCACTTTAAAAGTATATTTTCTAGTTGATGGATTAAAAGAGATAACATATATTAAAGATAGCTATAAAATATTCCAACTTCAATATTTTTAAATGTTTAAAACTGGATATTATATAGAGCCCATGAGAATAATTTTCAGTCTTGTTTCCCTGACTGGACTATAAAAGATCTATTTAACTTCTAGCTAATAGTCAGACTAGATATGGCTAAAGGTTTAAGCCTTTTCCCCTGAACTATGCTTAACACAGAGAGCCTTCTATTTTATGTTTCTTAAGTTTCTGAATTTATTTAAATAAAAATGATACCAAGCCAAGTAAAACACCAGTTGGGTAAAGCTGAGTTCCAAAAAAAAAAAAAGCCATGAGCCAGTCCCACACGTAAAAATGAAAGGCCTGGTAGACTCTGGGCTTTATTTTCTCTTTACTTAGCTACTAATTAGGAGTGGTGGCTGTAAGACAGAACCTAAAACTATGTCCTAGAGAAACTGGAGATTTCAACTATGTTCTTCTAGGAAGAAATGAAATGTACTCAAAATACCCGATTTCAATCTCAACAAGCATGAAGATATTCTATTTTCCACACTGACCTACTTTACAAATATATTTGTAAATATCAAATTCCAACCTCATTCTACATGGTTTCAGAGACATAGAAGTTCTGTGTGGATCTTTTTGACATGGATCATCCCTTTCAAATAAATGTGTCTGTCTGTCTGCCTGCCTGCTTGTCTGCCATTACTTCCATTTCTTCCTTCCTCCCCTGTGTGTTTGTGTGTGTGTGTGTGTGTGTGTGTACCTGTATACGTATGTGTGAATATTAGTGTATGTGTTTGTGTACCTGTATGTATAGATGTATAGGTGTGTGTGGATGTGAGTGTGTGTGTGTGTTTGTGTGTGTGTGTGTGTGTGTGTGAGTGTGTGTGTTGATTACCATCATTTGGAAGACTATAGCTTTTACAACTAAGGAAAAATCACTGAGGCAGAGATGATGTGTTTGAAGAATTGAAAGAAGCACAAAACTAATGACACTAATGACAGAAACAAGTGGTAATAGATCTACAGTATCAGACTCCTCTGGGAAAAGCAAGTATCAAAAAAGATGCTATGTGATGTGTAAAACCATATGTTCGTATATGTTATCACTGGCCATTGTAGAGGAATTTTAACACAGTAACATGGCTGCTTTGGCTAGAGATCACATCCAAAGAACTCCTAAGTCTGTGTGATCTGCTTGGAATACAGACACACCTTAGGGACATAGTTTTAATCCCAAACAATATAGGTAAGGTTAGTTTATAGAAGGAAGCAGCCATGTTTGAAAGTGATGTCTAATTGAGGGTCAGGCAAAGTGATGGATCAGAGAAAGATTTTGCAGACTGAGTCAGATGAAGGGTACACCCAACTCTCTTGAGAACAGCACAGGAAAAAACAAAAGCTTTTAAATGAAATGCAGGAAGATTCAGTCAGTTTTGTTCATTCAGTTGAGTTCAGTACACTGAAGTTGAGTCAATCAGTTGGGAGTCAGTACAATGAGTGCTATACAGAGGAGTTGAGTTCATTCATGAGTTCATGTAGTTCAGTGCAGGTCAGCAGAGACAGTTGAAGCCAGAGAGTAAGAAGGAACCAGTATGTCAGAACAAATTGCCAGTGTTAGTTTGAGGCCAATAGAGTGAGGAGCCAAGAGAAGCCAGATTGAATCAGTCAGCTAGGAGAGGAGTTTGAGCCAGAACACCTGAGTTGAACCAGACAGCCAGAATTCTGAAAGAACTAGAAAAGGTAAGATTACTCAGCATTAAGCCTCCAAGACAGCAATTACTTTTGGCAAAAAAAGTAACATTTAGAAGCCATAGTAGATATCTATGCCACTAGATTCATGGGGTAGCATATAGATTTTTATGAGATCTCCAACAGATCCTTTGGTAAGTACAGATACATCTCTACTAGGTGATTGGTATCTTTATCCTGTACATTTACCTGTTGTGTTGTCTCCTTAAGGAAGGACTCTGGGTAAATTTAAGGCAACTCCAACAGTGGCTTCAGCTACTCTTCAGTAAAAGAACAATGACCAAGTTATTTAAGCTTTCTTTTTCTTAATTCCATCACTTATAAAAAATAGTATAGATTTCATATAGTTATTATAAAACATAACTACAATTCTCAACTATATACATTTCCATACACATGCACAGTCATACACATATATACATATATGTATACTTGGTATACACAGATGAATATATATATATGTATATGTAAAATTTAACACTATATATATGCAGATATATATATTCTTAGTCACTAATTAATAATAATTAATACTATATATGCCCCTTGGTCACATATATTGTTCTCTGTCTTATGTTTCAAACTTGAGAAAGATGTGCTAATTTAAGCTGTTATCACAAAACATGTAAATATCTAAGTGAGAAATACTACAGTTACAAATAAAATATATCAATTCATTAAAAAAACCTGTGTGTGCAGGATGTATATGGGTGTTTCCAACATATCCTAATACATATATGAATCCAAACATAAAAATAAAAGTCACCTTTGCTAGAGAGATGGCTCAGCAGTTAAGAGCACTGACTGCTCTTCCAAAGGTACTGAGTTCAATTCCCAGCAACCACATGGTGGATCACAGTCATCTGTAATGGGATCTGATGCCATCTTCTGGTGTGTCTGAAGAGAGTGACATTGCACTCACAAACATAAAAATAAATTAATAATTCAAAAAAATGTTATCTTATTTTTCTCATTGTTTCTACTAAGGCAGTGGCCATTATTATTTTACTACATATTCAGTGAATTAATTTTATTTAAATTATTCCTTTCAATGTTGAAGGCATTTCATATTATTTCCTGTTTACTCATTTTGACATATGATGAAGGATGTCATACAACCGAGTTAAGACAGTCAGAGGAAAAAGAGTAGTGGAGATAATGAGATCCCTTATCTGGTGGCCTTTGTACCGTTGGACATTCCATATTTTCCAGGAAAAAGAGCAAACATTCCATCTCTAGAAATCTGTGAGTAATTCTCTAGGAAGGTGGTAATTGATCTCCCTCAAATTTCAGTTCTGCCACTCTTTGGTATACACCCAAAGAATGCTTTATCCTACCACAGAGATATTTGCTGAAAGAAGTTTATTTGCTCTATTCATAATATCCAGAAACTGGAAACAACCTAGAAGTCTTTTAACACATGAATGGATAAAAAATTGCTGTACACTAAGCAATAGACTATTACTAAGTAGTTAAAAAGAATTAAATCTATGGGTAAATGCATAGAACTTGAAGAAATAACCCAGAGTGAGGTATCCTATACCCAGACAAATATGTTAAGTTTTTACTTATATGTGAATACTAGCTGCTAATACAATCCATAGAGTCACAGAGGTTAGGTATAAAATTAAGGGCTAGGGAGGAGTCATAGATCTCCTTAGGAAGGAAAAATAGAAGAGATAATTAAGAAATGATGAGGGTAGGCAACTGAAGTGACAGGATCCAGGAGAGAAGGATCAGAAAGAAAGAGATAAGGGAGGGAATATGGGTAAAGACAGCTAAAATGAGGGCTCTTTCAGGGAAACATAATACAGTAGAAGCTTCCTAAATATATACATAAATATAGGCTATCTAAATAAAGTTCTCAAATAATGAGTGATCCAGAGACTCAACTGGACATCTCCAGTCACCAAATGAATCTTCCAGTACTGGGAATGGATTGCATTTAGTTGAGTTGTTTGTCTAAGAGATCCAAAGGATCCAAAACAAGCAAGGTTGTTGCCAAGACTATAGGTTGTTCTCCACAAATGAACAGAAAGGTCCCAGTGCTGAAGACAATACCTAAACAGCTCATGTAGATTTTGAGTTGGTGATTACATAGACCATTCACAACTATTTTTGTTAGTTATGCTAACATTTTTTGTACAGGACATTACTCTGCACACTATCAAAAGAGAAACATAAACATTAACACAGATACAAAACCTTTGATCTACAAAAGTATCCTGCCTGCAAGATATTCTAGGGCAATAGTGCCACAAAGCTTATAGAGGTAACCAACCAATCAACCAATGTCTGATTTGACTTGTGGTCCACTCCATGAGAAAGAAGTCATACCTGACACTGCTCCGGTAACCGAGAGAGATAGAGAGAGAGAGAGTGAGAGAGAGAGAGAGAGAGAGAGAGAGAGAGAGAGAGAGAGAGAGAGAATAACCCCCAGGATCTAGGGGAAGAACCAAATGCCTCTGTTCCTCTGTTCCGCTAAAGGAACAGAACGATAAAATGCCTCCTAATGGCACTCTACTGTACTTATAGATCAGGTCATTGCTCAGCCATCATCAGAGACGCTTCCTCCTGTGCAGATGGAAACAAAAACAAAGAACCTACACCAAGACAATATTCAGAGAGTAAGAGACCTTGTAACACTAAGCATTCATAAGATAGTATCAGAGCTTCTTCTTTTACCCTATTAGGTAGGTTAAAAAAGAGACACCCCTAGTGCAATCAAGTGGGTCTCTGTGTTTATATATGCTTCTTGTGTCTTTTCTTGGGCATGTTTTATCATGGATTTTTTCTCGCTGTTGATTTTGCTTGTTTTGTCTTATTCTAAAGAGTTAATTTTCATTTTATAGTATGATATTATTATATTATTATCCTTTACAAGCCTGTTTGTTTTCTGGTGAGAGAAAGAAAAGGTGTGGATCTAGATGACAAGTGAGTTGGCGTGGTACTGGGAGGACTGGAGAGAGGGAAAACATAATGAAGATATGAGGGGGGAATCTATTTTCAGTATAAAGAAATTCCAGACATCATGTACACAAAGTTATTAACTGTATATTGACAAATTCAGTTCAATTAGAATATGTGTGTGTGTGTGTGTGTGTGTGTGTGTGTGTGTAATAGAAATTGCAAAAGAGAGAGAGAAAGAGAGAGAGAGAAGAAGGAGGAGGAGGAGGAGGGAGGGAGGGAGGGAGGGAGGAAGAGGGAGAGAGAAATCTTGAGATTTCTTCATCTTAGCAGGAATCCCCTTCAATAAACCTTAAGAACAGTATTCATTAAAGTAACTTCATCTATTTGTAAGAAATATCAACTACGAAAATTTTCTATGAAATACTATAAAACTTGTGCTTGAGACAGGAAAAAAATATTTTTGTCTCTTCAATACTGTAAAACTGGCAAATACTTTAGTCCCACCCACCCACCCAGTAACACCTTTATTTACTCAAAGGACATACTGCCCTATCCTAGGAATTTGAACCAATTCTTTTCAGACTATCCACCTGAATAGTATATTGTGAGTTCTGATCCCAGGCAGTGAGGGAAAGACACAGTCACCACCTGAGTTAGAATAAAAACAAAGTGCATTCTTGTCATGTATGTTTCCTCTTTCCAAGCACGCACTCTTGATCAAGAGTAAAATTCTTGTTGTTCAGATACGTTAGTTGGAATGATGGTCTGTTTCTTTGAAACTTGGAACTTACTCTTTTTTAACATACTTGATGAACAAAAGCATAATCTGAAATTTCACATATGAAATTTCATATATATGTGAAATTTCACATATATATGATTCACATATATATGAATCAATGCCAAATGTCAGTTTACTTCACTCAGTTATGGAGAGATTTGATCAAATAAAACTGATCATCAAGGAATTTATTCACAAAATTTTCCATAAAAATCTTTAAATGTATCTGGTAACCTTTATATATATATGTCTGATAATCAATATGAACAAATTCTCCCAATTGCATATTGTTCATAAATATGTACTAAAATTGCCTAAATACTTTTGAAACTTTAATTATAAGAAATCTTAAGTGTTTTGTAAAGGATACTAGCTAGAATTGTCATTTTAGATTATATATGCAGTTATACACAGGTTTAAACACATACAAAATATTACCTTTCATCTTTTCTAAAATGTAATTGAACATATATATCTGTAAATGCTAGCTTTTATAATCTACTGCCGAACTCTAATGAGAAAAAACATAAATACTTCTCATCCATAAGATGTGATGTAAAGCTAAATGCAATTTTAGTGGGCTTGTAGTCTGCTCTTGGAAAAATCCAGAAACAGTGTTGTAATATGAGTTGAAGACAGAATGTTGAAAATGATCCATATTGCACAGGGATCTGTAGAATAGTGCGTCTAGATTGCAGCTCTCAGCCACTAGCCAGCTTTGCCTGTGTTTCCATGATCGGCTCTGTCTTCACTCTTTAAAATACGAACAGGCTTCTTGTGGGTGGGATCAAATGACTGCCCCTCTCCCTTCACCTGTGAAATTTCAGAGCCTAGTTGAAAAGAACCATTGTTTCCTAGGAATGCCAGGCCCAGTCCAGGAAAGAAAGTCTTCATTTCAACAGGAATTTGGAGACTGCCTGAGAAGGCCAGCCAGTTATTTGGTGAAAACTGTGGCAATTCATTCAAATTCTGAACAGTTATTGTCGCAACTGTGTTCACTTACTTTCAACTCCTAAGCATTCTGACTAATCTCTTTCGTTCCCTTAAGTCATAGGAATGTTTACAAGTGCATCTCTGTATACATGGCAAAGCAGAAAAGGTATATATGAAACACAACATGTGAGCTACTTAGAGCAAACCTCTTTCCCTTAATGGTGAGCTCCAGCCAAGCACAAGAGACACTAGTTTCTCTGTTCCAGCTTCTACTCCTATGCTTACAGGTCTTGAGTGCACTCATGTGAATAAGCTCATATGTGTAGCAAGAATGTAAAGTAGGTTCCCAATAAAATATATTTATACAAGAATATGAAACAATGATAAAATACATGTATTCTGCAGCAGGGGGCCCTGTCTGAGAGATATTTAAAAACAATTCTAATGTAAAATCAGAAATAGAAGGAAAAAGAGTACATCGCACTAAAAGGAGAGGGTACACATTCTAATTAAAGTTTACAGGAACTGCTGAACAGTTTCCCCATCTACTTCATACTGCTAAGATTCTCTGACATTGTTTAAAAGATTATTTGAGAACTTCCCAAGGTTTATCATTTTAGTAATAATATATTTAAGAATCCTTAATGAACACATTTCCTACTAAATTTCCAAAACATCACCGAAGCATTCAAGCTCAATAAAACATAAAGGTAATATCAACAAATACCCATGGTACCAATGAATTTAAACGCAAAGCATCTATATGCTTATGTGTGAGAACACACAAAAAGTACTGATGACCCAAAGCTAACACAGCTTTGGACCGGAGATTTTCAGAATTTGTTTTGTTTTATTTTGCTTTTGTTTTTAATGTAAGCAGTCTTGACTATAAATTGACATTAATTCCTATTGACATCTAAAGAAGATTTGGAGTAAGATGTCTCAGACAGCCCACAGATTAATCTCTCATTTCATAATAAAGCACTGTTAGTTTCTACTAAACTGTCACCATGTGATTATTTTCCAAAGGAATGTTCAAAACTCAGAAGAAAAAAAAATCAAAACAAAAGCTAATAAGTTCAATAGATGTCTCCCTTTCTCTTCTTTTTTCCTTCCTCAGATGTTTCCTGTGATTTTGGGAAAACCTAATGTTGTGCCATTGTTAACAACTTTGGTTAGGTGGTGCACAAAAGCAAGCTTGTCCTTTGGGGACCTGGTTTTGAACCAGTTTCAGAGGACAGAAAAAATACTCTTTTGTGGCTGCTAAAGTTCAGGAATGAATTCTGGCAGCTGTACCCAATTCCCTAAAGCAGAGTCCACATTACCAACATCTAATTGGCAGGCTTCGCTTGCAACTCCCACCAGGGCCAAGGTAATGAATGGATTTAGTGAAGGTGTCCTGAGTCATTCTACAGTAGCTCCTCTGAGCAGTAAGGCTCTGCCTTCTAACCTCCCCAGATGAGTCACTCAAAGAAAAGAGAGAGCCTTCTGTGTTTGAAGACCAGTGACATGACATAGAAGTTTCATTAAATCAAATGCTCAACAAAAATTGTTTCCTTCATTTGATCTAGAAAGCAAAAGAGTCTTAGAAAAAAATTCTTAATGATCACTTTATTCTTTAGTTTCCACTCCAAATACATTCATATTTGGCATAAATTCTCATTTAAATATGGTTGAATGGGGGCTTCCTCCAGGCCTACTCCAGATTATTATTTAGACAGCCCAAGAAGAAATTTGGCCATTCCTACCTAGAAAAACCTAAGAGTTTATTTTTACTACTAAGAAACCTTCATTGTTTACTTTTGAGAGAAAATGTTTCTATCACCTGTAGTCAATGCATACCAGTAGCAATAAATATTTAATGTTAATTCAACTTTATCTTGCTAATTTTTAAAAACATTTATGCCAAATTTTTATCCAAAAATATTTTCACAAGTGCCTTGATCATAAGTTTCCACCACTCTCCCAAATCTAACAGCCAGAATTGAACACTGCCAATTTCTTCAATGTCAGCAACTGTGCCTCACTCAAATTAGGAGTGTAAGAAAGAGGCTGAAAACAAAAATAAATCAGCAATCACAACAAAAACTAATGAATAATTCCTCTAGTGTTGGAGAAAGTACTCTCACTTTCTTCCAAAGGACACATAACAGATACTGTTTATTTTCTTAGCAAACGTAGTCAATATTGATTCTCTTTTCATAAATAAGGAATTGCTACATACAATCCACAAGGAATGGGAACTTGCAATGGTCCCCAGCCTTCTAATGCATAGTTTCTCTAAATGAATAACAACAAAGTGAGCTGTCAAGAACAAAATCCACATTGAAAAGTTAGGTGCTTTGAAGTGTCTCATCACCTTACCAGAGTTTCCGCACGGGTTGTCTAAAAGACAACTCAACGATGTTTGAATCAACTACAGACAATGGCTCCTTCACAACTTGGCCTTTAATTGATTACGGCTGTGTTTATGGAAGCAGAAGAGAATTTACAAAAAATGACAGATTCCCTTCATTTTCAAAGAGTTTTACTGGCATTCATAGTTGAGCCCTTTCTCCATTGCACAGCCCTGATCCTTTTCCCCGTCTGTGCCCACCTGAATGCCACCTAACTAAATAAACATTTTAAAAATATTACTTTAAATTCCTTTTTTAAAAGAATTACCTCCTCACTATTTTTCCTAATAGGCCAAATTTGCACTTTCTCCAATATTGTTCTGCTGTAGTATAGAAGTATGTAATTAAGGACTGGTTTCCTTTACTCCATCTCACAATCTCTTACATATTAGACAAGATAATTAAGTAGAAAATCACTAGATGTCAAATTAGTGGCATCTCTTCTGTCAGTGAGTCTACGAAACTGCATGCAGGAAGTTAAGGAGATCAAACTACTTAGCTAAGCCACTCAAGTAGTAGTACCTGCTTCATTATTTAATTTTCTAAACAAAATATAATTTTTAAATTGTATAACATTTGTATAATATCCTAGTATTGAATAATATGATCAGTCTAGTGATTTGGGATGGGCAAAAATTAAAGGTTAGTTATACTGACATAATTTCATGAGGTTCTCATATGTCTGCTAATAGTGACCTCTACAGGTCAACTAAAACAACATCATGTCCTTAGACGAGAATTGGCCCAGATAATTGGCCTGGGTTGTGGCATTAATATTAAATTTAAAAATATGGAATATTACTCAGCTATTAAAAATAATGACTTCATGAAATTCACAGGCAAATGGATGGAACTTGAAAATATCATCCTGAGTGAGGTAACTCAGTAACAAAAGAAAGAACACTATATGTACTCACTGATGAGGGGATATTAGCCCAAAGTTCGGAATACCCAAGATTCAATTCACAGCAACCATTGGACTGAGCGTGGGGTACCAGATGGAGGAATTTGAGAAGGGACTGAAGGAGCTGAGGGAGTTTGCAGCTCCATGGAGGGCACAACAGTGTCAACTGGCCTGACCCCCAATGCTCCCGGAGTCTGGACCACCAACCAAAGAATACACATGGAGGGACCCACAGTGCTGGCCACATTTGTGGCAGAGGAGGGACTTGTTAGCCATCAGGGGAGGAGAGGCCGTTGGACCTGAGGCGTTAGATGGCCCAGTATAGGGGAATGCCAGGGAGGGAAGACGGGAGTGGATGGGTGGGTGGGGGAGTACCCTCATAGAGGCAGGGGAGGGAGGATGGGGTAGGGGGTTTCCAAAGGGGAGACATGGAAAGGGAAAAATATTTGAAATGTAAATAAAGTATCAAAAAAAAAAGGTAAAAGGAAAAATGCTTTAGATAAATAAGAAATAATATGAGGTGATCTTTTGAGTATTGCTGTCTTCATATCCTTCCAAAATGCTTAGCACAAAGCCTCCTCGGTCACTGTTGATTAACAAATTTGACCAGAATGGAAATAATTTTCTCACGTATGGGAAGCTATAGATCTTCACCTTTAACAAAGGATTAACAGTGTCTTTAATTTCAGCTTCCAAGGACTGATGCAATCTAAAGAGGCTTTGAAACAGAAAGATTATGAATGTGAATTCCCTAGTTAAACTTCCTGTGTTCAAATATTTGCTGAATCTGCTACTTGACATTTCACTGTGGCTGCCTTAATTATGTTCTGCATACCTCATTTTCCTCTGTTGTAAACTATGATAATAATACTACCTGTCATCCTGGTTATTGTGAGTAATTAATAAATCAAGATATGTAAAATTAAAAAAACATGAAATAAACTTCAATAACTTATGATGCATTATATTTATAAATATAACAAAAAATCTTGGATTGATAAGTACCTGAGAACTCTAATTTCAATCCAAAGTATTCCTTGATAAGAACAAAAATTTAATCCCTCTACCCACATAGAAACAGAAATACCTAACATGTGTGATATGATTAATAACCAGATGTCAAAAAAGAAGGAGTCATTGTATGCTTCCTTTATCTGAGAAGGGAATAAATCAAAATACAATATAAATGAATAAATCTATCTCCCTTGAGGATATTGATAATAGGCACTTTTCCTTACCAAGTTCTTCTTAAAACAATAGTATAATTATTTATATAACTAGATTTTTCATTGTATTAAACTTGATAATCTATATAAATAAACTGTGAAATGCTGTTATAGTGTTTAAGATATATGAACTACTTTGGAAGGTCATTCTAAAGATTTCTATCTCAAATTAGCCAAACGTATTATCCAATATCTAGACTTCCTAGTTTGTAACATTTACCTACACTTATATCTTACGTTTGCATAAGAGTATATTTTGTAAGACAGGGGCATTGTCCTTACAGTCTGCTCTTGTTCCTTGTCCCATAGCTTCCTCCTCACACATTTAGCTGCCCTAGAGAGTGTTACTTTGACTTTCATTTTACATGTACACAAATGATTGTGCCTATTTAAGTCTAAGAACTGAAAATGAATATATATATATTATATATTTAATATATATATATATTCTTCTAGAACCAATATAATTTCTTTAAAAGAAAAAAATCTAGGTCGCACTAAGTAGCTCTGATTGTCCTGGTACTATGCAGACCAGCTATCCTGGAACTCACTATATAGGCCAGGCTGGCCTCATACTCATAAAGATCCACCTTCTCTGCTTTCCAAGTTCTGAGATAAAAGGTGTGTGCCACTATGCCCAGCTTGGCATAATTTGTTTAAGATGACTAATAATTGTATCCATTCTGTTGCAAACCATAAACATTTCTTTGTTCCTCCTTGTGGCAGAAAAATCTTCATTGTACCTATATACACACATGACACTTTATTTACATGCTGCTCTATTTTTGGACACCTAGTCTATTTCCACAACATGGACATACTGATACAATAAATATTGATGCATAAGTGTCTTGGATATCTTCCTTGAAGTCCTTGGAGTAAACAAGCCAGGCATGGTATAGCTGAGTCATATGGAAGAGTTACATGTAATTTTAAAGTAATATGCATATGCTGACTTCATTGGTGGACAATGAGTCCACATCACCAGCAGTTACAAGGCTTTCTCTTTGTCCCCTCATTAGCAAATTAATTTTTACTTGTTTTATTGATGGAATCAATCTGAATGGGGTAAATGGAGCCTTGAAATAATTTAAATTTTCATTTCTTTGATGACTAGTAAAGTCAAACCTTTTTCCATATGTATAGTTGCTACTTGATTTTCATCTAATAAGAACTTTATGTTCATTATATTAGCTCACTTATTCACTGAGTCATTTGATTTGTTATTTTTTGAGCACTCTGTATTTCTAGATGTTAAGCACCTATCAGATGCACAGCTAGTTAAGATTTTCTGCAGGCTATGCCTTCACTGCATTAAATCTTTTCTTTGCCTAAAGGAGAGCATAAGATAACCTGGATATCCTAATGAAACTGAAGCACAAGAAATGGATCTTAAATTCAATCTTGTAAGGATAGTAGAGAGTTTAAATAGAACATGAATAAATCCCTTAAGGAAATACAGAAAAATACATCCAAAAGAGTAGAGGCATAAAAAGAGGAAGCAAATAAATATAAAGACATATTGAAAATGCAATCAAACAGGGGAAGGATAGGAATAAAACTGTCCAGGACCTGAAAATGGAAATGGAAGCAATAAAGAAGACACAAACTGAGGCAATCCTGGAGATGGAAAACCTAGGGAAAGAACAGGACTACAGACTTAAGCATCACCAACAGAACACAGGAGATGGAAAACAAAATCTCAGTTCTAGAAGAGATCAATACATCAGTCAAAGAGAATGCAAAATCTAAAAAGTTCAAGAGAGAAAACATCCAGGAAATTTGGGACACTATGAAAAGAACAAATCTAAGAGTAAGAGAAATAAAAGAAGATTCCCAGCTCAAAGGCCCGAGATCATCTTCAACAAAATCATAGAAGAAAAATTCCCTAACCTAAAGAAAGAGATACTTATAAAGGTACAAGAGAGCTTACAGAACACCAAACAGATTGGACCAGAAAATCCTCCTGTTACATAATAATCAAAATACTAATTACACATAACAATGAAAGAATTTTAAAAGCAGCAAAATAAAAAAGTCCCAGTAACTTATACATGCAGAACTATCGGAACTACACCTGAAATGCAAATCAAAACAACCCCAAGATTCCACCTCACACCAGTCAGAATGGCTAAGATCAAAAACGCAGGTGACAGGAGATGCTATCGAGGATGTGGAGTAGAACCATTCCTCCATTGCTGGTGGGATTGCAAGCTGGTAAAACCACTTTAAAAATCAATCTGGCAGTTCCTGAGAAAATTGGAAATAGTTCTACCTAAAGACCCAGCTATACCACTACAGGGCATATACCCAAAAGATGCTCCAACATATAACAAGGACATATGCTCCACTATATTCATAGAAACCATATTTATAATAGCCAGAAGCTAGAAACAACCCAGATGTTTCTCAACAGAAGAATGGATACAGAAAATGTAGTACATTTACACAATGGAGTATTACTCTGCTATTAAAAATAATGACTTCATGAAATTTGCAGGCAAATGGATGGAACTAGAAAATATCATCCTCAGGGAGGTTACCCAGACACAAAAGAACACACATGTTATATACTCACTGATAAGTGAATACTAGCCCAAACGCTCACAATGCCCATGGTACAACCCACAGACCATATGGAGCTTAGGAGGAAGAAAGTCCAAGGCGTAGATGTTTCAGTCCTACATTAAGAGGGGATCTGGTTGATCATGGGAAGTGGAGGGAGGGGGAACCTGTGAGGGAGAGAGGAGGAGAAGGAAATAAGGAGGCAGTATCAGGTCCTAGAGGGGACTGGAGAGAGATACAGAGGGTCAGGAAATCGAATAAAATCATGTAGCAGTGTGGGATGAAGAACTGAGAATAGCCACTGGAGGGTCTCAGATGCCAGGAAAACGAGAGCATCCCAGGACTGAATGGGGAGGACATTAGCCCAAATGCAGAGAAGGGAAGATAGAACCTGTAGAGACCACCTCCAGTAGATAAGCAAGGACCTGGGTTGAAGGATGGGCCACCTACCCATCTCAAAGTAACCCAGAAATGCTCCTGTCCAAAAAAAGAATAGGGACAAGAAAATGGAGGAGAGACTGAAGGAAGGGCTATCTGGGGACTGCCCCACCTGGGGATCCATCCTGTCTCAGACACCAAACCTGAAACTGTTGCCTTTGCCAAAAGGCGCTTGCTGACAGGATCCTGGTATGGCTATTCCTTGGAAGGTTCAGCAAGCAACTGGCCAGTGCAGATGTGAATGCTTGGAGCCAACAATCAGACTGAGCTAAGGGACCCCTGTGGGGGTGGGAGTGGTTGCGGAAGGACTGGAGGAGCAGAGGGAAATTGCAACCCCATAGGAAGAACAATGTTGGCTGGCTGGACCACCCAGTGCTCCCAGACTTACAACCTAGGAGTGTACAGGGAGGGATCTATGGCTCCAGTTACTTATGTAGCAGAGGATGGGCTTTTCTGACAGCAAAGAGAGGGGAGGCCCTTGGTCCTGTGAAAATTTGATGTCCCAGGGTAGGGGGATCCTGGAGAGGTGGGGTGGGAGAGGGTGGATGGGTGGGGGAGCACCCTCATAGAGGCAAAGGGGAGGGAAGAGAGGGCAAATGTATGGTGGGAGGTTTTTGTGTAGGGGTAACCGGGAAGTGGGATAGCATTTGAGATGTAAACGAATGGAATGATCGAAATATATATATATATATATATATATATATATATATATATATATATAATCAAACTCAGTACAGTCAATTTTTAAAAAGTAGTTTCCAACAACAAAAGCAATAATTAAATATCTTTCTTAATGAAAAAAGTAAAAATTCTTCAAAATAAAAGGGCTACTTTAAACAATCTATATTTCATAAAACAAAGGCTGAGTTTAGGGAAAGGGTAAGTTTAGGCTTCTCTCCCTGGAGTTATAGTTAAAATTTCAACTAAGTACTTATTTTCATGATGATTTATTATGATTTTTTTATTTATTGAGAAAATAAGAGAATATATTTTGATGATATTCCTTCCTCTCCCCTCAGCTTCTCCCATTCTATTCCCTACCCTTCAAATTTCCTGTGATTTCTCTTTCGCTGTCTCTCACAAAAAGACACCACAAAACAAAAAGCAAAGCAAAACAAAACAAAAACAAACGTCAGAGCAGTGTACTTCAATACGTACACCACAACTAAAATTGTAGCAACAGATTCGGAGTGGTATCATGATATAATTATTTTATAAATTTGGTAATAACTTGGAAAATTGAAAAGCTTAAAGGAGTAGTTTTATTTGGCTTACCTTCAAAGAACTACCAAAAAAAAAAAAAAAGAATAAAATCTAAAATATAGAGCCAAACTTACTAAAGAAGAAAAGATGTTCACCTAGTCAAAATCCTAGAATACCAGAAATATTAATTAATCTAGTAGCTAATATTAATCTAGTAGCTAAGTGAACTCTATACCTAAATAATATAATGCAGTCATTAGATGTTTATTTTTCCTTTAACCCTTCTGAGGCATAATTAAAAATTTTATATATATATATGTATATATATATATATATGCATATGTATATAACTCAATGCTGAACCTGTATGATGTGAAATAATCACAATCAAGTATACTAACATATCTTGACTTCACCCAATTATTTGTGTGTGTGTGTGTGTGTGTGTGTGTGTGTAGTAAGAATACTTAAGATTTGGGAGATCTTTATACTATATAAATAATTAACAAGAAAGCAAAGCAAAATAAAGTATTTTATACACACTACACATATATCAACAAAACTATTGTCAATATAACCACAAATGTTCCTACAAAGATTAGACATAAATCAATATACTAACAATAAATATTTACACAATAGCATTTTAATGCTCCTAACATTTTCCTTTTCTTTTATTTAAATTTTAATGTCACACATTTCTCTCCAAGACACTCATTTTCATAAATCTGCTATAACCATAGAGAATAAATATTTACAAGACCAGATCCACTTCTCTTACTTCAATAATAGAAAATCACCTGTCCCTTACCACCTATAGTAACAGCCAGTCATGCTTAGTCCTTATTGTCAACCTAACTTCATTTGGTATCACAAAACATATGGCTGGCTGTGTCTGTGATGGTGTTTTCCTTAAGGTGATGATTGTCAGAGAGAATGGTATAGCTAAAGAAAATTTAGCTAGAAAACAGATTTGAAAATCCAAAGGATGTCTGAGAACAAACTTAGAGGATTGGGCCTGAGGGTGTTAGATGCCTCAATATAGGGGAATGTCAGGGAAGGAAGACAGGAGTGGGTGGGTGGGTGGGGGAATACCCTCACAGAGGCAGGGGGAGGGGGTATGGAATAGGGGGGTTTCAAAGAGGAGACCTAGAAAAGGGAACATTTGAAATGTAGATAAAGAATCAAAAATAAAAATAAAATAAAATAACAAAAAGAGGAATCTCAGCTCTTTCTGCCCTTTATTATGCCCACATGAGACCCAACTTTACACAGTTTTATTCTTTGGAACAGCTGTGATTTTATGACTATGGTTTTCTTTGTTTCTTATATTTTTGTTTTTTTTTTTTTTTTAACTTAGGGTTTTGGGGTTTTTTGGTTATTTTTTGTTTTTTTTGTTTTTTTTGTTTTTTTGGTATTTTGAGACAGGGTTTCTCTGTATAGCCCTGGCTGTTCTGGAACTCACTCTGTATACCAAGCTGGCCTCGAACTCAGAAATCCACCTGTCTCTGCCTCCCAAATGCTGGGATTAAAGGTGTGTGCCACCACTGCCCGGCCATTTGTTTTGTTTTGTTTTTAATAACTTGAAAACTCTCCAAGTTGACTGATTCAATCTGGCTTCTCTCTGCTTCTCATGAGTTGCTCTGCTTGGTTTCAAACTAATTCTGGCAATTTATTCTAATCTTTTGGCTCCTTCTTATTCTCTGGCTTTGACTGCCTCTGCTGACTTGCACTGAACAGCATAAATTAATGAAGGAACTCAGCTCCACTGCACTGCACTGACTGCACGGACTCTCAACTGACTGACTCTCTCTTCCTGTGCTACTCTTAAATACCTTCTCTTTCTTGTGCTGTTCTCCTGAGAGTTGGGCATATTCCATCTCTGACTCATTCTGTCAAATCTTTCTCTGATTCATCATGTTTTCTGCACTTCAATTGGATGTCAATTTCAACCATGGCTGTTTCCTTCTACAAACTAATTTTACCCTAAAGGTGTATATTAAGAGAATGTCTGTATTCTAGTCAGAGGGATTAAAGGTGTGTGGTGTGTCTGCATTACAGTGTAATCACACAGGTCTTTGGATGTGAACCTGTGCCAAACTCTGCTGTCTAGTTTCTAATGAATATTTCTTGCATTAGGAGTTCTACATATTAAGAATATCAAGGTGTTTTCAAAAGGAGTCACCTTGGAAGAAAATGCAAAATAAAATTGTTTGTTTGAATTAAGTCGTGAGAATTTAGGAAATGAAACTTCTACAAGGTCATTTTAAAAGATGATATGACCTCTGTAACAAGAAGTTGAACAGACTAATAAGTAAGCAACCCATGCACTGAGTATAATTAAGGGTTAAGTTGTAAAATCTTGAAGTACCTCTGTCTAGTTTTGAGTTCCACATATTTTTAAATGTATTGATATCTTCTATATTAAGTACTAAATATAATTCTTGTCACATGATTTGATATGGAGTAGTAAGATCCATATCTTTATTGGAATGACTATTGCCACACCTATTGAAGATTGGCATAGATAGGAATGTGACAGAAGAAAAAGGAAAATGAGATATTTGACCATGGTGACCCATAGAAATTTGTAAAACATAGAAACTTTTATGGGTTACACAGGGCCACATGAAATAAATTTAAATTTTGTGAATACATTTTTTAAGTTGAGCATAGTAGTGGCTGCTTGTACTCTCAGCACTGCAAAGACTTACAGAGAAGTTCTATGAGTTTGAGGTCAACCTGGGTCACATATATTGGGACCTTGTCTCAAAAAATCTAAAGGAAAAAACTTTTGAAATCATACAGGGTAAAACTTCAAATAATTTTCTTGAGATGCACTAACCTTGAGATGATATAATTATATAAAATCACAGGAATTTAGATAGATGGTTTCTAGTGTTAGAATCTTATAGAACAGTAGTTTCATTAATACATTTGCCAATCAACACATAAAACAAACATTAGATATATTCATGGAACATCATTATATTTATATTATATATATAATGTAAGATCAGTTTAAACATATTCCTATTTATTATTAATTTTCTTATGATTAAGCATTTGAAAGTCTTTCTTCTGCCTCTTTGGAAGTATATGATACATTCCTGTTATACTGTGCCTATAAAATGGTACATTAGAATTTCTTACTTTTTGTACCTGGAACCTGAAGAACCTCTCTTTGTGCTCCTTTCTATTTTTTCCAGACTCTGATACAGATCATTCTTCTTTCAGTTTCTATGGGAAACTCTTATAGATTGTACAAACACCTACAGTAATGCCATCTTGTCCTGACCCACTTTTTGTCTGCCTAGATAGACCCTTTCTACCCTTTCAATCCCTCAGTGGCCACATCTGTCTTGCCAATGCATTTTGGACTGTCTGTGGACCTGACCATGGTTCAGATGTAGTAACCAGAATAACTAATATTTGTGCACACTAAGCCCCAAAACTAAAATAACTAAGAGAATGGGTTAAACCAGAAATAATTGTCTTGTGGTGTGTGAAAAAAATGCCTCTAAGCTCTGGAAAAAAAAAAAAAACAGATGTTCCATTGACCTCCCCCCAAACACTGATGTAATTGTGGTTTTCTCTTTTAAAAATGTTATGTCTCTGAGATTCAGTGCCCAAGAGACTTGGAGACATGGTCCTTCTCTTAGTTGGTGGATAATAAAAGAATGTATATACTTTTAGTTGGCTTTATTAGTGTGATTGTCAACTGCCTTGCATAGATCATGTCAAGTAGATGTGTGTGTTGTATCTCCTCATGAAAAGTCTTCTCATGCAACTTAAGGTACTTGTCATTCTGTGGTGGGCTGAATTCTAATGATTTCTTGTTTCATTGATGTTTTTTGCAAGCAACAGGATAACATTCACTTTATGGCTTAATCGTATTCCATAGAGTATTTGTAGCACATTCTCTTCATCTTTTCATCAATGATAGGTACTTGCCTCCAGTTTTAGCTATTGCAAATACCACTGCAGCAAACATGAAGGTGCAGATATTCTCTTAAAATAGCTATTTCATTTCTTGTGATTATATACTTATGGTAGAATTGCTGAATCATTGGTAGTTCTTCTTTTAACTATTTGAAAAATCTTCATAAAATTTTTCAAAAGGAATTTTAAGTTGAACTTAATGTATGGTTCTATAATAAAAAAATCCATTAGTTTAATTCACAATTACTTAAAAATGTACCATGGCACTGTGTGTTACATGAATATTCTGTGGCCTGTTCATATGTATCAAGTGCATCTGAAAGGAATTAGAATAATGGATGGTTATATATTTAGCTTAAGCTTCTGGAATTAATTAATTGAAACAATTGTACATTAGTATAACTATTTTCTATAAATTATAAAATAATTCTTTTATTTATTTTTACTGACAAGGGTCTTCTCCTTTAACTTTTTCCCCAAGTTTATTATTTTTATAATTTTTTCTGTAAATTAAATTTACACATAAAAACACTCTAAAAATGTGCAATTTTTCCTTTTCAACAAAGTATAATAAACCCCCCCAAGAAGAATAGTTGATATTTCCTACTCGAAATCAAGTTAGCAGAATATTAAATATTTACAAAACTATATCTTTTAAAAATATTTAGAAAGTTACATGCAATTTTGTAGGATTTTCAAAATAATGGCTCATAAAAAGGAGAATTGTCCTTCATTCCTAAAAAGAAGATATACTCAATAAAATCTATGAAGGTTTTTGTCTTGGTTCCAACACCTCCTCTGTGTGTACAGGAGAACTGACCTTTGCTGAAGGCTGGACCACTACTGCCTTGTGGCAGAGCAGTGACCCGGCCCTGACCCTGCCAGTAGAGTGTGTGTTTTTCTGAACTATTGTCAAGTGTTGACTTCAGGTGACTATATTTTCGGTGAAACTCTGGGACAGGTCTTAAATTAATTACATAAAATCACAGAAAGTATATGTATTAGTTGAGCACTGCATTGTTCTGGCATGTATGCATAGTGTGGTGCTTAAGTCAGGTTAACCATATCTAGAATACCTTTTTGTTGAAAACTGGCAAAGCACTGCTGTATTAACTTTTCTTGGGGAGATGAAGTCTGAAGGGAATCTGGCTAGCTGGAACATGGCAGGCATGGCTCTAAGCAGGTCTTGCTCTTCTCTCTTATTCCCTCTCCCTTGCTCAAAACCATTATATTACATTTCTAAAGCTATCCACCAAGGACTATCTCCTTATTTGACCACTTCATCCTCCTGAGGCTGAGTAGCAAGGTCCAGCTATCAAAGTACTGAATCAAAAGCTCGATTTGGCTCACACAATCAATGTCCAATTAAAAATAAACACGTCTGTATATGGGATGGATCCCCAGGTGGGGCAGTCTCTGGATGGCCTTTCCTTCAGTCTCTGCTCCACACTTTGTTTCCATATTTGCTCTCGTGAGTATTTTGTTCCCCCTTCTAAGAAGGACCAAAGCACCCACACTTTGGTCTAGGGAATGTGAGAGGGAGGAGGGAGGAGTGGGTGGGTGGGAGAACAGCCTTGTACTGGCTGGTTTTGTGTGTCAAATTGACACAAGCTGGAGTTATCACAGAAAAGGAGCTTCAGGTGAGGAAAGGCCTCCATGAGATTCACTTGTAAGGCATTTTCTCAATTATTGATCTAGGGAGGAGGGCCCCTTGTGGGTGGTACCATCCCTGGGCTGGTAATCTTGAGTTCTATAAGAGAGCAAGCTGAGCAAGCCAGGAGAAGCAAGCCAGTAAGAAACATCCCTCCAAGGCCTCTGCATCAGCTCCTGCTTCCTGACCTGCTTGGTTTCCAGTTCTGACTTCCTTTCATGATGAACAGCAGCATGTATGAGTAAGCTCAATAAACCCTTTCCTTCCCAACTCGCATCTTGGTCATGATGTTTGTGCAGGAATAGAAACCCTTACTAAGACAAATTGGTACCAGCATAGTGGGGTATTCCTGTGACAACCTGACCATGTTTTGAGGAGGACTGTGGAAGGACTTTGGAACTTTGGGCTAGAAGAGCTATTCAGTGTTAAGAGCTCTGTGGGATGTTGTGTAGGAGCTTGAAAGATAATGTTGAGAACAGTGCAGAAGATGGAGGCCTGGCTTGTGAAATTTTAGGGGGAAGATTAAAGACTCTTATCAGGGCTGTTGTTATTTTGATTGTGAAGATTCTGTTGTTTTGGTTAGCTGGGGCTGAAGAATCAGCTGGGATTTACAAGATACCAGAACTACTAAAGCAAAACCATTGCATTACTGGGACTATTGATGCTGGTTAGCTGGAACTAAGAAATTAGCAGTGATTAAGAAGAGACTGCTATCACTGAGGTGACATCTTCTGAGAAGTGTTTTGTGAGAGCACAAAAAGGCTGCTTTCCAGAGATAGCAAAGGTCGTACCTCATGCTGCAGCAGGACGTGGTAATGTGTAAGAGTCACCCAGGTGGTACTGGTTTTGAAAGCATGAAGGGGTCATGAAGAGCACCTGAGGCTCAGCACTGTGAGAGGCCAGGGAAGGCCATGGGTGAAGGTGCAGCCTCAACTGCGATTGATGGCCAGGACTGAAGGGGTCATGCAAAGGAGGTGAGGTTTCACACCATGAAGAGAGACTATGAGAGGCTGTTGGTAAAGCCTAATTGCAATGGAAGACAGCAGTGTTTTGGAGATGCCAGTACCATGAGATGACCACCAAGAACAACAGCAGTAGTGGAGTACAGGCATCTGGAGCCTAGAAGACAAGGTGTGTGCTACAAAGGGCAGAGCTGGAGAAGTGACTCAAGCCCTTGGAGGAATCCAGAAGATCATGAGTGAATCCCATACATTGGATCATTGGAGTTTGATTTTGCTTTTGATTGTGACTGTGCCCTGATAATTTTCCCTCTTGAAGTAAGAAGGTATTTTAGAGGAGCTCACAGTTAAGAGACTTTACATTTTTAAAAGACCTTGAAGTTCAAAAGATATTCGATATTTTAAAGGGATTGAACTTTTAATATGCAAGACTGTGGGACTCTTAAAGTTATTTAGATCTTGGGTATGAATAAGAAAGTAAGGGTTGAGGCTTAATGGTGATGTGTTTTTGAGTCAAGTTGACAAGGAGGTCAATTGAACTGGCTGGTTTTGTGTGTCAACTTGACACAAGCTGGAGTTATCACAGAAAAGGTGCTTCAGTTGATTAAAATGCCTACATGGGATTCAGGTGTAAGGCATTTTGTCAATTAGTTATCAAGGAGGGAGGGCCCCTTGTGGGTGGTACCACTCTGGGCTGGTAGTCTTGGGTTCTATAAGAAAGCAAGCTGAGCAAGCCAGGAGAAGCCATCAGCTCCTGCTTCCTGACCTGCTTGAGTTCCAGTCCTGACTTCCTTTAGTGATGAAGAGCAATGTGGAATGTGGAAGTGTAAGCTGAATAAATCCTTTCCCCCCCAACTTGGTTCTTGGTCATGATGTTTGTACAGGAATAGAAAGCCTGACTAAGACAACCCTCATAGAAGCAGGGGGAGGGGGAATGGGATGGGGGAAAAGAGGGGTGGAAACAGGGAAAGGAGATAACATTTGAAATGTAAATTTAAAAAAATTCAATTAAAACAAAAAACAAAACCTGTCTTCCTAACATGGGGTTTCCCTTTTTCCCCTTTATAAACTTTCATTTCCCTATGTGCTACATGTGCGCCTCTCAACCTAGAGGCAGATTTGTTCCTTCAGAATAAATATCTCTGCCCCCATCCCTTGTTCATCTCCTCCTTCTCCTATGTCTCCTGTCTTTGTCTCTTAATTCCCTGCCCTCTGTCCCTCTGGTGAAAATAAATCTCCTTTGTGCTGAGAATTTGCTCTTGGGGGAGGTGGGGTGTCCTGAGCTGATACTAATCTCTTACAAGGTCTTTTTCTCCAAACAGAAAACAGATAAATGATAAAAGAAACCGCCATGCTGTGTTGATGCATACCTTAAATCTCAACTCCCAAGAGGCAGATAGCTGAGTCTGAGACCAGCCTGGTCTACAGAGCAAGTTCCAGGACAGCCAGGGATACACAGAGAACACCTATCTCAAATACCACCACCCCCAACACACACACAAAACAAAGATCCCACTGGAGAGAGCCAATCCCTGAGACTATTAATGACACTCTACTATGTTTGCAGATAGGAGCCTATATAACTGTCTCCTGAGAAGATTCATCCAGTAGCTGATGGAAACAGATGCATAGACCCACGATCAAGCAAAGCTCAGGAGTCTTGTGGACTAGTTGAAGATAAGACCGAGCTAGCTGGAGGGGTCAGGGACACCACAAGAAGATCTACAGAGTCAAATAACAGGAGCTCGCCTAGACTGAACCACCAACCAAAAACCACACAGGGGCTGGACTTAGGCCCCATACACCATTTGTAGCAGATGTGTGTCTTCATGTTGGTCCTGTAACAAATGGAGAGGATGCTGTCTCACATTCTTGCCTGCCATTGGATCCCCATCCCCTAGCTGGACTGCCTGGTGGGTGAGGATGTGATTTGATGTCCCAGAGCAGGATGGTACCTAAGAGAGGCCTCCTTCTCCAAGAAGGGAAGGGAATAATGGGGGAAGGGATTTGTGAGGGTGGGATTGAGAGGAGAGGAAGATTAGAGTGCTGCAACTGGGATGTAAAATGAATAAATAAATTAATGGAAGAGAAAGAAAGTCAAGAAAAGGAAAAAGCAGAAAGAAAGAAAAAAAGAAAGAAAGAAAAGAAAAGAAAGAAAGAAAGGAATGAAAGCAAGCAAGCATGCATTCCATTTAAGTATTGGTGAATGTCTTAGGGTTTTACTGCTGTGAACAGACACCATGACCAAGGCACGTCTTATAAAGGGCACCGTTTAATTGGGGCTGTCTGACAGGTTCAGAGGTTCAGTCCATTATCCTCAAGGGAGGAACATGACAGCATCCAGCAAAGCATGGTGCAGTGCAGACATAGCTGAGAGTTCTACGCCTTCATCTGAAGGCTGCTAGCAGAATACTGACTTCTAGGCAGCTAGGATGAGGGTCTTATGGCCCACACCCACAGTGACACACCTATTTCAATAAGGTCACACCTGCTCCAACAGGGCCACAGCCTCTACAGTGCCCCTCACTGGGCCGAGCATATACAAACCATCACAGTGAACCAATTAATTGAATTAGTATTACTTACAGGATGGTGGACAACTTCAGTGGCTACACCATTTAAGAAGAAATGACTCTCTGCCTCCCAGTAACTATTAATTGCCTATACATGCTCATGAAGGAGCAGAGAGCTGTGAGCTCCTTTCTATTAATAACTCCCAGTCTCCTACAAGTTGGGGAGGGGCAAGATTCAAAGACTTCTCCCAATCCTTGACAGAACACTGATGGGGCCAATCTTGTCTATTGTCTTCTTTAGGAAACCACAGCTAATGGGAGTTCAAGAGAGGAGTAACTATTGCTTGTCTAGTGGGAAAATTTCTAAGACAAGAATTTTCTTCTAGTTTTCTGAAAATGTTACCAACACTCATTCTAGTGAGTAACAAATAGCATATCAGTACTCTTGAGTTGAACAAAATCATATGAAAGGATGTTCAATAAATATTGATAAAAGTTCGAAATAAACAATATGAATGGTAATATTCAAGTTTTACAAATATATCTAAACAATATAAGTAACAGGGTAGAAGGATTATATTACATTGTTAAAAAAAATGTCAATATTGGTAAAGTTGTGTATGTATTTCTTTCATCTTGTTGGGGAGTAGAGTTTCAACAGTGGGTACAAATTGCCTTTAGGGGAATAGTAAAGTACATTTTCAACTAGTAATTATTTTTAAACCTTAAATCTTTAGGATGACTTAGTATTGGATATTTGGGGAATAGTGCTGTAGTTAGAAAATGTACTTGGATGATTTCTTCTCACTATGATAGCTCATCTCACAAAGCCTCAAGTTGGATATAAGACAACTTTGTGAATCCAGGTAATATGAAAGGCAATATGGAAATGGGATATGACAGAGTAATAGAGAAGAAGCCGAAGTGAGTGGAACATTTCAAATTCACACTATAAGCTTTCCCAAGAAATCAACTGTCAATGAGTGTTTTCTTCCAATCTAGTCTTTTAACTTGAGAAAGTTTGTCCCTATGCTTGAATTCTCTGTCAACATTGGTAATGCCAACATTGTAGCTATTTCTAGGAAAACTTGAGGAAAAAATCAATAGAAATAACTGAAATATTTTACAACCCCTGCATTTAAATATTCTGTATAGAATTAAGCAATAATTATATTTCTGTCTAAGGAAAAACACTGTAATTTCAATGTCTCTGCTACCCACTAATTAACATGATGCAACTTTAAGTCACAAGGTGATGTCATTAAAACAGCCTATTCACTGGTAACTGAATCAAAAGTTTACTAGTGCCAGGTCCCAGAAATCTTCTCTGACTTTCTGCCCCATAGTGAGAAAACACCATGTATACAACAGTAAAAAGTGCTTTACAAGACGCTTGGGATAACTGGTGCCTTGATATTTGATTTCCCAGACTCAACAACTGTGAAAAATAAATGGCTCTCATTTATAAAACACTTAGAACACAGTATTTTTCTACAACATCCAGAATGGACTGAGACAGAAGGAAAACAATTTATTTAAGCTCATAATACGCCATATCCAGTCATAAAAGGTATGTTTAAAGTTACTTTTGTAAGTCAATAGTAACTTTGAATAGTAATAGTGTAGTAATAGATTCAAAAGATAATTCAAAAAATAAATACGAATATAATTCTAGATATTACTGTGATTAAAGCTATTACCTCTGTTGTACAGTATTATTGTTTATTTTATATGTCCACAATTATAATGCATTCGATAAATTTAATTTTCCAAACCATATTCAGTTTTCTGCAACTGATATATAAATTGAATTTAAATATTATATTATATGATATTATATTATATTTGAGATTAGACACGAACTATAATGAGATGTAGTTTATGTGCCAGTTGAAACAAAATATATTTTGGACAACTAATAAAGATTCTTAGTTTGAAGCCGGGTAGTGGTGGTACACGCCTTTAATCCCAGCACTTGGGAGGCGGAGGCAGGTGGATTTCTGGGTTCGAGGCCAGCCTGGTCTACAGAGTGAGTTCCAGGACAGCCAGGGCTACACAGTTTGTCAGGACCCAGAAATTTTAAATGTTCTTTCAAAATATTTTTGTTTTGTAATAGATACGTGTTAACATAGCAACAAGAGGTTAAAGAAGGTGATAAAAATATCATTATGCAAAAAGATGAGCTTGTCTGAAAGATACAGGACAAAGTGGAATGAAGAGGAATAAGTCATAAGCAATTGCTGATGCACGATTAAACTGTCCCCTTTCTGTGATTTTAACAGCCAAAACCCACGTATTCAACATTGATCCCTAATGGAAGCCATGCGTTAATTTATGAAGGTTTAAAGCAGGCATTTATGTTGCCTAGACAAGATTGCCATCTAGTGCTCAAAAGGCGCAAACACAGAATGTAGTATTCAAAAAAACTACTAGTAAAACGATTAATCATTGAAAGAATACAAACCAAGCAGAATTCAAACTAGGACCTGAAGAGGAAAGTCATCCACATACATTTTAAAAGTCATCAATGTGGATGAGACTATTAACATGGAAGAAAAATGTGGAAGGTGGAAGGAAATCTCAGGAAGGAAAGAGATCTTGAGAAGGAAAAAGATACAGAAATGTTGGCCCCCAGCAAGCCCAGCAGCCTTGAGATCTGCCCCATGCCCTCTGTGCTCCATCTTCCAGTCCACACCTCTAACCACACAGACACCTGCAGCCACCAGAGACCACCAGCTGAGAACCTTTCCCCATTTCCCTGCCTGCCTGCCCATCTTGGCAAACCTAGCAGCAAGCTCCACCCTGCTCCCTCCGCACTCCATTTCCCACTCCACAAGTCCGCCTGCATCCCTGGAGACGTGCTGCTGCCCAGAGCAAACAGGCCTGCAAACAAAGGGACCACCAATTTTACCCACATCCCTGGAGGTCTCCTTCCCCAACACCCCAGGACAACCAGCAGCATGAAGCCACCAGGGTCTAATAGCTCTGCCTGCATCCCTGACAGCCTGCTACCATCAGGAACAATAAGCTCTACCTGCAATCCCAAAGGCCTGCACTCTTCAGAAAATACAAATGCTATCTGAAGTCCCAGGAGCCTGCTCCCATCAAAGACTACCAGGCTTGCCAACATTAGGGGCAAACAGATGGGTAAGAGCCACTTAAGAACACAATCAACTTTGACTTCTTCCCTACCAATTTGTACCTCCTTGATCTCCTTTTGTTGTCTTATTGCTCTAGCTAGAACTTCATATACTATACTGACTAGCTATAGAGTGGGCACCTTGTCTTGTCCCTAATTTCAATGGGATTGTTTCAAGTATCTCTCCATTTAATTTGATATTGGCTGTTGGTTTGCTGTATATTGCTTTTATTATGTTATGAGACTTGAATTCCTGGTCTCTCCAAACTTTTAACATGAAGGGTATGGTATTTTGTCAAATGCTTTTTCAGCATCTAGTAAGATGATTATATGATTTTTTTTCCTTTGAGTTTGTTTATATAGTGGATTACGTTTTCCTATATTGAACCAACCTTGCATCCCTGGGATGAAGCCTACTTGATCACGGTGAATGATCGTTTTGATGTGTTCTTGGATTTGTTTGCTAGAACTTTATTATTTTTGTATCGATATTCACAAGCAAAATTGGCCTGAAGTTCTATTTCTTTGCTAGTTCTCTGTGTGGTTTAGGTATCAAAGTAATTGTGGCATCACAGAATGAATTAGGTAGTGTTCTTTCTGTTTCTATTTTATGGAATAGTTTGATGAGTGTTAGTATTAACTCTTCTTTGAAGGTCTGGTAGAATTCTGCTCTAAAGCCATCTGGCCCTGGGCTGTTTTTGGTTGCAAGGTTTTTAATGACTTCTTCTATTTCCTTAGGGGTTATGGGCCTGTTTGAATAGTTTACCTGCTCTTGCTTTAACTTTTGTACAAAGTATCTATCTAGAAAATCATACATTTATTCTTGATTTTCCATTTTTCTTGAGTATAGGCTCTTGTTTTAGGATCTGATAATTTTTTGAATTTCCTCAGTTTCTGTTATTATGCCTCCCTTTTCATTTCTGATTTTGTTGATTTGCATACTGTCTCCATGCCCTTAAGTTAGTTTGGCTAAGGATTTATCTATCTTGTTGATTTTCTCAAAGAATCAGCTTTTGGTTTTGTTGATTCTTTGTATCTATTTGGTTGATTTCAGCCCAGAGTTTGTTTATTTCCTGCCTTCTACTCTCTTGGGTGTGTTTGCTGCTTTTTGTTCTAGGGCTTTCAGGTGTGCTGTTAACTTGTTAGTGTAGGATCTCTCAAATTACATTATAAGGGAAATTAGTGCTATGAGTTTTCTTCTTAGCACTGCCTTCATTGTGTCCCATAAGTTTGGGTATATTGTGCCTTCATTTTCGTTTAATTTTTAAAAGTCTTTAATTTCTTACCTGACCAAGTTATCATTGAGTAGAGAGTTGTTCAGTTTCCATGGCTATGTAAGTTTTCTGTTGTTTTTGTTGTTATTGAAGTTTAGCTTTAGTCTGTGGTGATCTGATAGGATGCATGGAATTATTTCAATTTTATCTGTTGAGGCTTGTTTTGTGTCTGATTTTATAGTGAATTTTGGAGAAGGTACCATGAGGTGCTGAGAAGAGGTATAGTGAATTTTGGAGAAGGTACCATGAGGTGCTGAGAAGAGGTATATTCTTTTGTTTTAGGGTGAAATGTTCTGTAGATCTGTTAAATCCATTTATTTCATAATCTTTATTAGTTTCACTGACTCTGTTTAGTTTCTGTTTCAATGACCTGTCTATTAGTGAGAGTATGGTGTTGAAGTCTCCCACTATTATTGTGTGGGTTTCAATGTGTGTTTTGAGTTTTAGTAAAGTTTGTTTTATGAATGTGGGTGCTTTTGCATTTGAGGCATACATGTTCAGAATTGAGACTTTCTCTTGGGGGATTATTTCTTTGATGAATATGAAGCGTCCTTCTCCATCACGCTTGATAACTTTTGTTTGAAAGTCTATTTTATTTGATATTTGGATGGCAACTCTGGCTTGTTTCTTGGAACTATTTTCTTGGAAGAAGTTTTCCCAACCCTTAACTCTGAGGTAATGTTTGTTGTTGTCATTGAGATGTGTTTCTTTTATGTAGAAAAATGCTGGAATCTGCTTGTGTATCCAGCCTGTTAGCTTATGTCTTTTATTGGGAAATTGAGTCTGTTGATATTGAGAGATACTAAACACACCTTGGGAGCTGGGAGGTGAGAGAATCTCAAGACTCAAAGAGAGGGACCTTAGATGAAATGCCTAACAGTCGGGAGAGGGAAATTGTAGAACCTACCCCCAGTAGAAAGACAGGGCATCAAGTGGAGGGATGAGGTTATCATGTATCTTAGTTAGGGTTTTACTGTTGCGAACAGATACTGTGGCCAAAGCAAGTCTTATATAGAACATTTAATTGAAGCTGCCTTTCAGGTTCAGAGGCTCTGTCCATTACCATCATGGTGGGAGCACAGCATCATCTAGGCAGGCATGGTGCAGGCAGAGCTGAGAGTTTTACTTCTTCATCTGAAGGCTGCTAGCACAATACTGGCTTCCAGGCAGCTAGGATGAGGGTCTTAAATCCCACACCCACAGTGACACACTTTCTCTAACAAGGTCAGTGAATGGAACTAGAAAATATCCTGAGTGAGGTAACCCAATCACAAAAAACTCACATGGTATGCACTCACTGATAAGTGGATATTAACCCAAAACCTTGGAATACCCAAGATACAATTGTACAAGATACAATCCACACGAAACTCAAGAAGCATGAAGACTAAAGCATGCTTTGGTCCATCTTGGAAGGGTGAACAAAATACTCACAGGAGCAAATATGCAGACCAAGTATGGAGTAGAGCCTGAAGGAGAGGCCATCTAGAGTCTGCCCCACCTGGGGATCCATCCTATATACAGTCACCAAACACAGACCCTATTTTGGATGCCAAGAAGTGGTTGCTGACAGGAACCTGATAGAGCTGTCTCCTAAGAGGCTCTGCCAGAGCCTGACAAATACAGAGGCAGATGCTCTCAGCCAACCTTTGGACTGAGCACGGAGTCCCCAATGGAGGAGTTAGAGACATGACTGAAGCAGCTGAAGGGGCTTGAAACCCCACAGGAAGAACAACAATATAACCAACCAGATCCCCAGAGCTCTCGGGGACTAAGCCACCAACCAAGGAGTACACATGGAGGGACCCATGGCTCCAGCCACATATGTAGTAGAGGATTGCCATGTAGGGTATCAATAGGAGAAGAGGCCCGTGGTCCTGTAAAGGCTCAATGCCCCAGTGTAGTGTAATGCTAGGGCAGGGAGATGGGAGTAGGTAGGTGGGTGGGGGAACACCCTCATAGAAGCAGGGGGAGTGGGTGAGGATAAGGGGTATCCTGGGGGGAAACTTGGAAAGGGTATAACATTTGAAATGTAAATAAAGAAATTATCCAATAAAACAAAAAGAAAAATAAAGTAAATATCATCTTAAGTGAAGTACTCAGACTCACAGACATGCATGGTATGTATTCACATACAAGTGTATATTAGCCGTAAGTCATATAATAAACACACTACAATCCACAGATCTAAAGAAGCCAAATAACAAGATTGCCCAAAGCAGGATGGTTGAATATCTCTGTGAAAGAGAAATAAAATACATATCAGAGGTGGATGGTCATAGAGAAGTGGGTGGGAGGGTGGATCTGGAGAGCAATGAGGCTAGGGAATCCTATGTAGGGATAGCAATGGAGAAAGAATGGAAATCTATGGGGGATGGGCATTTCTAGGATATAACAAAGACCTGGGATTGGAGGAGGCCCAAGGGTATCTGTGCTGGTGACTCTAGCTGAGGCTCCTAGCAGTGGGAGATATGGCATGTAATGTGGCCATTTCCTGTACTCAGGCAGGACTCTCAGAGGAGGACTAAAGACAGCATCCCATCTGGGGTGCTAGCTACACCTCAATGTGTCCTATCTACAAGATTTAAAGAGACAAACATAGAACAGAGTTGAAGTGAATGGCCAAGTACTGACTGGCCCAAATTGAGACTTATCCCATGGGGAAGAACCAATCCCTAACACTATTAATGATACTTCTTTATGCTTACAGACAAGAGTCTACCCCTAGATGTCCTCTGAGAGGCTCTACCTAGTAGCTGACTGAAACAGATACAGAGACCCCAGTCAAGCATTAGATGGAGTTCAGGAGTCTTGTGGAAGAGTTGGGGGAAGGACTAAAGGACATGAAGAGAATAGGGAAGATAACAGAGTCAAGTAACCTAGACCCTTGGGGGCTCCCAGAGACTGAACCACCAATCAAAATGTGAGCATGGGCTGGAACTAGCCACCACCCCAGCACATATGTAACAGCTGTGCAGTTTGGTCTTCTTGAGAGTCCCCCAACAACAGAGTGAGGGCTGTCCCTGAATCTGTTGTTTGCCTATGGATCCTATTCCTCTAACTGGGCTGCATTGTCTGGCTTAAGTGGAATAAGATACACCTAGTCCTGCAGTGACTTGGATGTTCAAGGCCCCAAAGGGGCCTTTCTATTCTCAGAGGAGAAGGGGAAGGGTGGGAAGGATGGAAACGGGATACTGGGAGGAGAGGATGGGCTGATAATGGAATGCTAAGTGCATAAATATATAAATTAATGAAAAAAAGGAAAACTCAATCAAATAAAAACATTGGCAAGTATCACCAATAGGCTCAATAAAGAGTAAGAACAATACTAAGGATGGAGGAGAAGGTTATGAAATACAATATTCAAGTATCAATATTGGGGGGTAAGGATGGCTAAAAAATCCAGGAATCTTAATATGTGATCATGACAGTAGACATAGAAATCTACAAGAAAGAAGAATCAGAGATTAAACTAAATACATAGAGCAATTATAAAGTAAATTATAGTGGAAAATTGCCCAAGTCTGGGTAAGAAATGAATATCCAGGTAAGAAGCACTTATAACACAAACGAGCATGACCAGGGTTTTCATCAGTTTTCTTTTCAGTATGATAAAGCACCCTCATGTAAACAGTTTAATGTGGTCAGATTGATATCTTAACAGTTAAGACAATTCAATTGAAGATGAGAGAGGTCAGTTTCCAGTTTCCACATGGGAGTATCACAACTGACTCTAACTCCAGTTCCAGGTGTTCAAACCTCATCTTCTGGCCTCCAAAAGTACCTACATGCATGTGGACCAAATGCAGGTAAGCAAACACACATATATACACACAAATAAGATCTTAAAAATAAGTAAAAGTGTGACCCAGTAAAGACTTTGTGTTGGCTCAGTTTAAAGTTACATTACATGATGGTGGGGAGGTCAAGGCAGTGGGATCTTAAGGGAGCTGTTCACAATGCATCCATTACCAAGAAGCAGATTGCAAGGAAATTTATGCTCAGCATACCATTTCCTTTTTAAACAGTCCAGCATCCCATAGTAGGAAATGGTGTCATGCACAGTGGGTAGGTTTTCCCAAGTCGATTAATCTAATCATACCCAGATCTCTCAAGTATACCTAGAGACTTATCTCCTAGCTTGTTCAGATCTTGTCAAGTTGATAATTAATTCCATCACAACCAGTGAATCGTCTCTCCAAAGGCATATATTTTTCAAGATGATAAAAGAAAATGCAAAGGGATATTATGAAAATTTGTAGTCAATTACAAAGTTAGACATTCCATTGAACATTTCCCTTTGCCGATATCTTTCAGGGTTGTCCCAGAAAGGGCTTGTAATGCTGCCTCTATCCACATGTGAGTAGTGTCTGCATAATGTGCTGAACCATCGGTAAATTATGCACTAGCCTTCTCTTCCTTGGTCAATTGATCATAGGGCACAGTCAATGAGGCTATAAGTATGTGCTCGGCAACCAACTGTATGGAAGTAGAAGCCAGAGGTGCTTAGGCATAATTACCATGTAATCAGATCTTTTGAGATAGGAAAACCAAACTCCTGTCTGGGTCACACTTTCTACTGTAAGTCTTATATAAGGACATGGAAGAAAGAAGATGTTGCTCTTTGCCTGTTTACTCCTGCCTCACAAGCAAGTCCATTCCTTTGCTGGCATTAGAGCTTATTTTTTAGGGTATATAGCATATATTGAAGACCAGGGGAGTCATCCAGACTTGTAGACTGAACAACTACTTGGTATTGGACCTTCTAGAAAAACACTGTTGGATTAGTTTGATCACAAACTGTACGTCATTTAATAAACCGCTTTTATATATATAGAAAGAGAGATTCTTTCTATCAGTTCTGTTTCTCTAGAGAACCCTGACTAATATAGATTTTGGTACCAAGAATGCTTTTGGTGCAACAGAAGTGTAAAGATGAATTTTTAAAGTATCTGGAATAGGCTTTCTAGTTTGCTAATACCTACAGTTACCAAAGTCTCTCCAGTTACTAAAGCCTCTCCTGGATTTGCTGGATCTATATATAGAATTTTGACAGTGGGTGGAAAATAAGGACAATATGCTGCTGGATGGATGCTCCTAGAATCTATGGGTAAGCTGAGAAAAGAAAGAAGTGAGTTCATGATAAAATTAATAATCTTCTAGCATCTCAGAATACAGTGAAGGACAATAATGAACTTAGTGCTAAAATTGACAGTATTTATATGTGGGTAAATAGTCTAAAGGTTTCTAAGTGTGCCCTGGAAGAGATCTTCTCTTCAGCAGCCACAGAGCTCAAGTTGTGAAAAATAAATCTGAAGCCCTTATTAGAATAGTGACTGAATTACATTGAAAAATAAAGTCCTGTCCTTAGACAATGTTGGCAGTTAAAGTAACAGCATTAATTGGTCAAGAGTGGGATCTATAACTTGGGATGGGAATGTGTGGGAATATCCTGTGGTGGATTGAATATGCTTGGCCTATAGGGAGTGGTACTGTTAGGAGGTGTGGGCTTGTTGGAGGAAGTGTGTCACTGTGGGGGTGGGCTTTGACAGTCTTCTCCTCGAGTCCTTCAGATCAAGATGTAGAACTGTCAGCTCTTCCAGAGCCATGCCTGCCTGGAGCTCCCTTTGTGACTTGCTCACAGCCTCACTGGTCAGGATTCTCCTCCAACTAGCAAATGTTACTCCTTATACAACCTTGGCGAGGTCCGAAGGGATATTGTAAATTCAAGAGCTTGCTGAGATTTTTAAGTTTTGTTTAATTTTTGATGACATAAACTTACTCTAGGCAGAGATGTTTTAATTCTGAGGAAACACACACACACACACACACACACACACATATGTGTATATATATAGTCAGTGTCCAATATATTGTAGGGTTTCTTCCACAGCCAGGATCCACAGGTCCAAAAATAAACGGGTGGAAGGGAAATACTTCTACTCCCTATCACCCCTAGTGAACCACTAGGATTTTGTTTTCCTTCCTGTTCCCAGAATTTTAAATTCTGCTGGGCTAGAAGCTTTGGAAGCCCTCCTGCCAGGAGCCACAACAAGCATTCCATTGAACTGGAAGCTTAGACATCGCCCTGGACACTTTGAGCTTCTGATGGCCTTAAACCAACAGGCTCAGATAAGAATAACAGTATAAGAGGGGCGGTTGATAGAGTACCATGGTGAAATTGGATTGCTTCCTCATAATAGAGGTAAGAAAGCTTATATCTGGAGATCTTTTAGGGTGTCTCATGGTGCTAGCATGTCCTGTGATTAATGTCTATTGGAAACTACAACTGCCTAATCCAGGAAGGTTGACAAAGGGCACAGACCCTTCAGGAATGAAGATATGGGTCACTCCATGAAACATGCCAAGACCTGCTGAGTTAATTGCCAAGGGTGGAGTGAATACAGAATGGGTAGCAGAGGAAGGTAGTTATAAATAAAAGCAGGGACACAGGATTATAATTGACATGGGTGCTTGTATTTTGTTAAAATGAGTTTGTACAGATAATTTGTTTTCTTTCTTCAATTTCTTTATCACAAAGCATCAATTAAGAGAGTATCAATGGTTATCATATTTAAGTTTGAGATACTAAAAGAATATCCTTCAAGTGCCATCTGTTTGCAGTTTTATGAGGCATAGTTATGTTAAACATAATTATGACCTGGTTAAATGTATAATGAATTTGAGATTGTATTTGGGATAGTTATATCATGTTTAGGCATTATTATGACATGGTTATTGTTTTCACTTGGAAATTAGTTATGACATCAGATGGTTGTGTGCCAGGCTGATAAGGGGTAGACTTGTAATGGCTATTCTTGATTGTCAATTTGCCTACAAATGGAATTACCTAAAAAATGAAAAGTGAATGGCACAATGGTGAGGGAGTTTTGATTATTTTGAAATGGGAGGATCTACATGTAATCTGGATCTTTGAGGTAGAAAGACACACCTGTAATCCAGATTGAATCAGGGCCAGCTTCACCTTCTGCTGGGGAATCCTATATAAGCACATGGAAGAAGGAAGCTTTTCCACTTTACCTGCCTGCTCTATCACCTTGCTGACAAGTCCATTCCTTCACTGGGATTACAGGCTATTTCTTTGGAATGTCAGTGTACACTGAAGACTAACCAAGACAACAGACTTGTGTCTGAGTAACTACTGGATTCTCAGTTTGTATTCATAGACAGTAATTGTTAGATTAGCTGGACCACAGTCTGTAAGTCATGCTAATAAATCCCTTTTCTCCTCTCTCTCTCTCTCTTTCTCTCTCTCTCTCTCTCTCTCTCTCTCTCTCTCTCTCTCTCTCTCCCTGTCTATAAGTTATTATAGATAGCCCTGACTAATACACTAACCAACAATCTCCATAGGTCTTTTGGTCTTTATCTCCATAGCACTGAGATTACCAGAGCAGACCATGACACTTAACCTTTTATTTTAAAATTATAGTATAATTATAACACTCCTCAGGTTTTAAAATGTGGATTCTGAGTTCTAACTCAGGTCTACCTGCTTTCAAGGTAAGTGTTTTATGAACTGCGCTATCTTCTCAGTCCAGTCCTAGAAGACTGCTTAAAAATCAAAGCAGAAATACAAATGAGTATGTGAGCTAAGTGACAGGCAAGAAGAGGAAATAAAGCAGATCATTTTAAAACTGTATACTTTTTGAGGGATACTTTTTATGAGGTAGTTCCATTAGGCCCAACCAATGCAAACCCTCAGCTACTTAAACATAGAACCCATTGCTTTTCTATTATGTGAAAAGAACTTCTCGATCAAAAAGCACATGTACATTTTAGTTAGGTAAAAAAATTAAGATGTGCATACAAGACTTGCTCCTTCCCACCACCTCTGGCTACTGCTTCTGAAGTCTGCAGGTAGGTGTGGATCTGTGGTTTTGGATTTCTCTTCCACAGAACGGAGTTTGTGAAAGTTGTCAAGAACAAGGCCTACTTTAAGAGATTCCAAGTGAGATTTAGAAGGCTACAAGAAGGAAAAAAATAACTACTATGCTCAGAAATGATTGATGATTAACAACAAAATTAGCATAAAATTCCCAAGTAAAAAATAGAAGTTCATGTAACTACTAGACTGTGTATACCTATAAAAAGTGGCTATGATAGGCTGCACAGTATATGTATATGAACTATGAAAATACAGGTGAAAGCTGGCCTCACAATGTTCCAGTGCCTGAGGCCCCCGCAGCAATCCCGCTGCCTCTGGCTCTAGGCTTAGCCCCACGCAGCAGTGACTGATCGCAGTCTTCGAGCTCTGGTTCACTGCCTCAAGTGCTGGCCATACCCTCTTAGCCACAGTGCCCCTGTCTCTGCCCCTTGAGAGCTGAGATGAAAGGGGTGTGCCACCATGCCCGGTTTCCGCTTTAGTTCTCACAGTGAAATCAAAGAGAGCTTTTCAAACGTAAAGTTTAACCAGTCCTTCCACACAATCTGAATGAAGGTTTCTGTTCATATGATCAAGCTTCCTCACAAACCTCTAAGGTTCACAGGTCTGTCTTTAGTCATTCAATATTTTGGTAAGTTTTCTCTCCATCCAATGCTTCCTCAAAGCAGAACTTTGATGTATTGTGTACTAGCAGGCTCATACCCATTAAGCAAAGTAGGAGAGAAGTAAAAGACACCCTAGTTCTACGAATTGACCATACGCATTTTGATTAATCTGTAAGGGATATTATTCCTGACCAGCATGGCCTACTCTCAATCCCAAGAGTGAGACTCCAATTTAGGTGCACGGGATCAGATCTCACCTATTGAGTAGCAACACGACTTAATTTAAGTCAGTACTCTCAGTCGGGAGGCGGTGAGAACTTACATACATGTATATATGTATGATTACATATTTTAGGTATTTATTCATGGAAGTAGCCAATTCTGTTTAATAAACAAGCCGTGGTAAGAACTTCCAGCTTGTATTCGCCGCCGACTGATAACGGCCTGTTCTCTTGCCTACACTGTTTAATCTTAGGCTGGATACCTCTGTGTCTCACCACTTTTTTTTTTTTAATGACAAAAACTCATTTTATTTGCTTATTTTTTTAAAGATTCATTTATTTATTATATGTAAGTACACTGTAGCTAACTTCAGACACACCAGAAGAGGGCATCCGATCTCATTACAGATGGTTATGAGCCAACATGTGGTTGCTGGGATTTGAACTCACGAAGAGTAGTCAGTGCTTTTAATCTCTGATCCATTTCTCCAGCCCGTCTCACCACTCTTAAATGCTAGGAACACACTTTACATTTCCAGAGTTCTCCATTCACAAGCCAGATTCACGTCCGTAAATCTGGATTAAGATCCCAAGGGGCAACAGCTCCTACAAGGTTCCTTCAGTACTTGATCTCTGCGGCTACAGTCTTTTTCTTTCTCGGGACTGACGTTAGATGTCTAGCCTCCTAACAGTGGCGTCTCTTTCAGTCTTTATTTTATTACAAAGTTTCATTAACTTTAAAGCGCAGCTCCTAGGCGTTCTCCCTGCAATAGTCGGCGGTGCTCTCCGGAAGGCCATTCTCGATAAGGTATCAACTCTCGCGGGACTTCCCTGAGTCCAGAATCCTTAGCGCCAAGCGGAAAATGACTTCAGCTCAGCCTCGGTGACTGCCGGAGTTGGGCCGGAAGCTTGTGCGGAGGGTCGGTCTCCGGCTGGTTCTGCGAGGAAGATGGCGGTGCCCGAGCCTCCGCTGCCAATGTCGCGAGGAGGCCCAGGCTCCGCTTCGCTCTCTCCTCCCCGGGGCGACCGCACCCTCCTCGTCAGGCATCTGCCGGCCGAGCTGACCGCTGAGGAGAAAGAGGACTTACTGAAGTACTTCGGGGCGCAGTCAGTGCGCGTCCTGTCAGATAAGGGGCGCCTGGTAAGCGTGTACGGTTAGCGGGGGTGGGGGGTTGGGGGTGGGGAGGTGGGGGTGTGCGCGGGGCGGGCCGCTAGGACCGTGAGAGCCCAGAAGAGGGCGGCGTTCTGCGCGTGCGCCAAGAGCGGACCAGCGGCTGAGCCGCTGAGAGACCTTTTTCGCACTCACCCCCGCGAATCCAAAACCAGCCTAGACTTGGAGATATTCTTCCTTTTAGATTCTTTCAGACATATGCAATTTTTCTGGCTTTGTGGATTTTTTCTTTTTTTTTTTTTTTTTTGAAAATCTTGGGTTGTAGAGCAGGATATACGTGATAGCAAAAAATTTGAATGTAATAGACCTGATAGATTTTTTGACAAGTCTTAAACATTTTCCAAAGTAATCTTTCAGTCAGAGAACGGTATTTTTAGAGTTGAAAGTCCTTGCGGAATGCTCAGTGCTCAGTTATTTTTTTCTTTCCGGGAATGCTTGGTTTTTCTGGTCACAAAGATTTGTATTATTAATAAGTTTATACAAGATGGTGGTCTGATGGAGCTAGACACCAGTGGGTTTAAAGTTTCAGGGAACTCTTAATTGTATAGTCAAAAGTTTAGCCTTATGAATAAGAAGAAAGACCGATTTGGAGCACTTAGAGTGTTACATATTCCAACAAGTGCAAATAAAAATATTCTTTGACTCAATCTAAATATACTAAAGATCACCTTGCATCAGATTGGACAAATTTAGATTTCTAATAAACAATTCAAACTTACCAGTAGTATAATTCTTTCACCTATTCATGATGGTTTCAAAAATAGAATTCAAATGAGAAATTAGACTTATTACTGAAACAAATTATTAAAGTGAAAAGAGACAATGCAACTTGAGGGGTGATTTCACTGTTAGTAAATGCTTTTACATTTTATCTTCTGCTGTGTAGAATGCAAATTTAAGATTTTTGAGTGAGATGAAAAAGGGTATTCTATGTGTATAAATGTTTTAAGATTGATCTCTTTTGGAAAGAGGAGATGCTTTAAGCTTTATTTTACTTTTAATTATGTATGTTTGTGTATATTTTGGGGGGTGCAGGAGTGTAGGTGCCCTTGGTGACTAGAAGGATCTTCTAAAGCTGGAGTTACATACAGGGGGTTATGAGGTTGCTAGACATGGATATTAGGATCCTAACGAGGTCCTTGGGAAGAGCCCTACTGACTTTCAACACTGACTCATCTCTCTAGCTCCCATGAGTAGATATTTTTAAAGTTGTGGTCTATTGAACTCTTTGCTATTGTAAAATATATTGTGTTTGTCCTTGTTCATTTATGTTCAAAAGCAAAGCTGAAGAGCTTTCAAGTCCAAGAAGTTTGACCCTAGAAGATTCAAAACCACTAGACTGAAGCTAGTAATCAATTAAATAGTCTAAAATTTCCATTCATTCTTTCCTATACTTTTATTAATATATTCCATGTTTTTAAAAGGCTGCGCTTTATTAAATACTTGAATCATATTGGAAATAATGTATCTTGATTTTATTTCAGAAACATACAGCATTTGCTACTTTCCCTAATGAAAAAACAGCAATAAAGGTATGTCTTTTTCGTTATTACTGAAGCTTTCAGAGATTTCTTATCCAATCTTAGGACAAAAGTGGGAAGTAATAATAACTTGGGATTTTTAAAAGCAACGTCATTTGAGTTCTAAGTGTTTTCCCAAAAGGTTACAGTTGACTTGATAGAGCTTGTCCAGGGCTTAGATATGGAGACTTGAGAACCACAGATTATTAATACTAAGAAAGACAAGGGTGGCTTCAAGTATAATTTTAAAAGAAATTCTAAAGAATCTTAGATAAACATCTAGTGTTTATGGTCCAAAAACTTTGTAAGTATTAAAAGAGATAAATAAGCCCAAGGAGTCATTTGTAAAAACTATCCCTTTTGAACTAGGCCTCAAATGATTCATTGAATTTTGAGAAAAAAAAAACAAGAAGAAATTGTTTTTTCAAGTTTAAGGAACAATGGAATTAGTCATGAAATGTGATGTCAGGCAGGAGCTAAAGGCAGTGGTAGAACTAAAAAAGTGAGACTATATTTAAGTGAAAGAGAGGTATTGAATTTGGCTTAGTAGGTCCTAAAAGAACTTAATACTATTGAGAAGGCTAAAAATATGCTTAGACTGATGAAAAATGTCTGATAGGGTTTATATTTATATATTGAATTTGATGTAGAGAAAATTTACAGATAGACTACATGGGAAGCTGTTTTAGAGACAGGCAATATGAATCTGAACAGGGCAATAAGAAAACAGAAGTACATGTATGCTTTGGAGAGAAAAAGTTTGTCTTTTACAGAAATAATTTAGTGGAGTATTGCACAGAATGCACAAGGTTCTCCGTCCAATCCCAGTACTACAGGAGTAAAGTTCATAGGACTTAGTAATACAAAATTTGAGAACAAAAAGTCCTTCAGGATTCAAAATATTTTATTTTTTTCAATTTTCTTTTTTCTTTTTTCGTTTTGCCACTTACACACATGCGGAGGTGAGAAGACAGTAATTGGTTTCTCCTTCCACAGTGTAGTCTCCGTCTTGGCAGCAAGCACCTTTACCAGCTGAGCTGTCTTTCCAGCCCTACTACAGTTTTTTGGGCTGATTAGCTTCTGTGGCGAAGGAATATGAGGGTCTTTGCACAGGCATGTAATGAACTCCTGTGTTATCTGTTAACCTTGAGGCGTCCTATGGAAACAGTAAACATTTTAAGATATTTTCTAGAACTGAGCAAAGTTAAGAAAGTTACTCCTAGTATGTAAATGGCTGTGGTGGGCCAAAGGAAGATTAACCAAGAGAAAATTTGACTTGTTAAAAAAGAAAGAAAGAAAAAGGAATTGCAAAAATGAAAAACATGTTATCTTGATGCAAAAAATAAATTAGAGATTTTGTGATGAGACATTCTGATAAGTGAGCATAGTCTTACTAATCAGAGTTAATCAGGGCTTGTTTTGAAACTGAGTCTCATAATGTCTTGACTGGCCAGGAGCTCACTGGGTAGACCAGGCTTTTAATCAAACTCACAGAGATCTACCTTGCCACAGCCTCGACCTCTGCCTTCTGAGTTTTGGGACTAAATGTGCCACCATATTCTGCTCAGAGACTTTTAAAACAGGAAAACAGTAGAAATACCTCAAATCTTCATGAGGGAGGAATACCATAACTTTAAAAATATTATACCTTATCTCAATTAACAGATCACAGTCAAGTTGCACACATTAAACATATATAAATGTTTCAGTCTATGTGTGTCATGTATGACACAGGTGAGTGCTATGTTTAGACTTAGATGTTATCATCATGGTACTTGATTATGATTGTAAATATATAAAATATGAAAGACCAAAAAATCTGAATGCAGATTCCATCCATTTTGATAAGAGATATTTAATTTGTTTACATCCATATTTTGGACTATAATTGACTGAATGATTTTATATGATTTTTGGGTTCCTGTACTTGAATGAAGCTGTAAAACATAACACATTCCTTTATATGTCTAGAGCAGTGCTTCTCAATCTGTGGGTCACAAGCCCTTTGGGGATCCAATATCAATAACCTGGGTATCAGATATTTATATTATGATTCACGAAGTAGCAAAATTATGGGTATGAAGTAGCACCAAGATAATTTTATGTTTGAGGTCATTACGATACGGGGAACTGTATTACAAGGTTTCAGCATTAGGAATGTTGAGAGCCACTGATGTAGAGGGTTGTTAAGACTTGATAAAGGATGGGATTTAGTAAGTAAGTCTAAACTTCTGGATTTAGATAAATATCTAGACTGTTAATTTGTGATAACATGCAAAGTGGAACATATATAGATGCAAATGCTAATGGTTGGGAGTTCACAGTTCACATTTAGTCTCCTCATGTGTCTCAAAGTAGAAAGCCAGGTAATATTCTAAGAGAATGGGAGATGAAACTGTGTGAGACGCCATACCAAAGAAAACATAAAATTTTCTCTTAGAGATTAGTGCAGTGTAGGCCAAGATTGTGATTATATAATTGTCTGGTGTCAGTAAAGGTCATTTTTGTGGTTGGAATTCATTGGTAACCAGAACACTTACGTTATTTTTGTTTTGTCATGTACAAGCAAAGTTAACAGAGAATTGGACTGACTAGAGTACTTTGATTAGTAATGATGGTAAAATAGCCCATGATAAGACATAATTAAGGAAATTTAGTAAAAAAGCATAAATTATTGTCTTTTAAACTGAGTAACAAGTTTTTGTTTTTTATATTATATTTTATATCATACCTAAAGGCATTGACAAGACTCCATCAGCTGAAACTTCTAGGTCATACTTTAGTGGTTGAATTTGCAAAAGAGCAAGATCGAGTTCATTCCCCATGTCCCACCTCAAATACAGAGAAAAAGAAAAGGTATGTAGACATTCAGGTTTTCCTACCATTTTGAAATAAGAGTGTGTGTGTTTCAATGATTTTTATAGTTACTGCATTGCTGACAAATATATTGAAAGCATAATAAAATGTTTCTCTAGTAAACTTAAAAAGTAAAGCAGTATTTTTGCTTCCAGTTGTGCTGAGGACTGAGGCTTGAACGATTAACAAATTGAGTGAGAAAGAAGTGGGGTGGATGACATTCTGCATGTAGTGGGAGAAGGACAGCTGCAGGCTAATTATCCACTGTCCAAAGTGTATGGGATAACTAGTACTTCATTTGCAGTAGTCACCGGTACATGGGTCATTGTCTTTGAAGTGTTATCCCAAGCCTAAGCATGAAACTCATTTGTTTCATATCTGCCTTGTACACATTTCCTGAAGGTAATTTATATAATACTTTCAATGTGTCCATGTTTTGTGATCTGTTACTTGAGGTTACCAAATGAATTTTCTAATTAGTGCTATCATGTTGCCTCAGTTTCACATTTCATAGCTTTCGGATTCAACCTGTAGTAATAACACTCTTTTAGAGATAATAACAAGTAGAAAATTACAGCTTCTTTGTTGGTGTCCTCACATTTAGACATAATGGTTGGCTGTAGGTCTACGTACCTGTTCACATCTGCTGCATGAGGAAGCTCTCTAATGACGACTGGACATGTTGTTTGAGAATAGCAGAATATCATTAGGAGTCATTTGATTGATACTTTTTTTTTTAGAGCAGGAATATTTGGTTTTATCCTAGGTCTCTAGTTCTTGGTTACCCAAGCAGTGTCAGGCATGGGTTCCCTCTCATGGAGTAGGCCTTAAGTCAAATCAGACATTAATTGGTGACTCTCACAGGTTCAATGCCACTGTTGCTGTAGCATAGTTTTCAGGGATGACAGATTGTAGGTCAAAGGTTTTGTGGGTTGGTGCCCACATTTCTTTTTCAGTATCCTGTTGAGTATCTTCCTACACTAAAGACACTAGAATGTAGGGGTAAAGGCTCCATGTAGGCATCAGCTTGACTTTTCCCTCCTTGTTCAGTGAGTTTTGTGGGTGTTGTCCTTGGCAGTGGGACTCCACTGTCAGTTTGTAAAGAGTAATCATTTGTCTTAGCAACAGCCTGTGATGTTTGTGAATTGCCATGAGATTCCCAAACCAACAACTCAATTGAATGTAACCTAGTCCTGCCACTGGAAGCCTTGACTGGTGACGAGATGGCAAGTTGAGATTCTGTGTCACTCATTACTAGGTACTTCATTAGGATCATCTTCATACGTTCCAGGAAGCTGCCATTTTACTAGGTTTTCACACCACCACTCAAGTGCCTCCAGTTCTGGCTGTTTCTCCCCCACCACTCTCTCTCCATTCTATCTCCCCCTGATCCCCCTGATTCCTGTACTCTAGTCCTCTCCTGTCCCTAGTCCCATCAAATCCCTTCCCTCAGAGCTCAGGAAATGTAAGGAAGAGGAGGCAGAAAGAATTTAAGAGCCAAGGCTAAGATAGAGGATGCCAGGAGAACAAGGCCCTCTGAATTGACTAAACAAGGTGCATATAAACTCACAGAATCTGAAGCAGCAGACACAGGCCTACATGGGTCTGCACCAGGTCTTCTGTGTGTATATTGTACCTGTTGGCATGGTATTTTTATGGGACTCTTGACTGAGAACAAGTGGGTCTCTGACTCTTCTTGCAACTTTCTTCCTCCTCTTGGTTTGTCGTGTACAACTTAAACATAAAAGTTTTTGCTTTATCTTTTCTTTCGTCATGTTTTGTTGTTATCTCTTAGAAACCTGTTCTTTAAGTATGAGCGACAGAAGGATCAAGAGGGGAGGGGAGGTTGAGAGGAATTGGGGTAGAGGGAGGAGAAACTATAATGAAGATATATGAGAAACAAAATAATTTTCAATAAAGGAAATAAATGAAAAAGAACAGTATTTTAGTTCCAAGATATGAAATAGTTCTTTATTTAGCCGTTGCAGAGTTTTTTTACACTAGTTGACCACCAAGTGTAATAGCCAAACTACGTTCATCATCCAGGAGCTTGGCTGAGTTACAGCATGCTAGTGCTTTTAATGTAAGGTCCAATCTTACTAGAATCAGAAATTTCAGAGATGAGAGTGAAAAAGGTTAAGGCCCTGCCAGTCTGTAACTTTGTGGGGAGATACATAAAACAAGTTCAGTACCCTAAAACCTTTATACTAGAACGTGTATGTAGTTTCTCATAGTCATTTGGAATTACGGTACCATGTTCATAAGTGCAAGGACTAAGTGGTCTAATTGAGCTCCTCCTCCTCAGCGGTGCTTGTGTGAGAAGTTCTTTAAAATTTTCAGTTTTTCTAATAAAGTTGTTTTTATAATGTCATGTTTGAAAAGATTTTTATTTTCTATATACAGTATTTCACTATTTTGAAAGATAAGATGATGTGTGATTTTGTATGCTCTAGGGTGGATGACACTGTGGAAAATGATAAAGAGAAGAAAGAGCCTGACATTTTAACAGTAGAAAATGGCATTGCACCAAATCATGGGTTTGCATTTTTGTTATTTTTTTATTCTGCCTTTGTTGCAGTGTGTGTCTATCTGTCTGTCTCTCTCTCTCTCCCTTTCTCTGTGTATATATATTGAGTGTATATAATGTAAATTAGGTAGTTTTGAGAGTTAGCTTTTTTAATATGTCATGTATAATTTAATGTTTTGAGGTATGATTTTTTTTCTTCACTGAATTTAATAAAGATATATCTGTTAAAGTGTTCAGGAATATAAGTGAATTCTGGTAAGAAATGCTTTTGTATCCCTTAAGGTAATTGGAATATTAAGTAATAAGATAAATATGACTATTTTGTTATATTGTCAATTTTCTGTGTTAATAGATTATCTAAATGAGTTATAGATATGGAATTACTAAAATATAATAAGCATGTACCTTAACTCACTTTGTTTTTGTAGGCTGACTTTTCCTCTAAATTCGTGCCTCAAATATATGTATCCTCCACCTTCAAGCACAATCCTTGCAAATATAGTAAATGCTCTGGCAAGTGTCCCTAAATTCTATGTACAGGTATGCAGAGTCTACTTTTACTTTTAGTATGAAGTTTGTAGTTTGGTTCCTTAGATACTGTGTTGATATTCGTATATATTTATAACATTCGAAACAACTAATTCCAGACAGGCAATATTCTATGTTATATTTTAAATGAAATGAACTGTTACATACTACTGTCAAGTAAAGGCTTCATAAATGGATACTAATAGGGGCCTCTACTGGGAAAGGTGATGTAACCAATACTCGAGTGTAGCACTGACTTTCAGAAATCCTTAAAGAAAAGATAAGGTATGTCCTTTTGCAAATGTTTGAAAAACTTAACAATGTTACTTCTCTGAAGTATAAAAATGTGTAGTATGTATTTTCTTTATTCTTTGTTTCATAGACTCACAGTAAAGAGGGACTTACTTACATGAGAACATTTTCAGTAGGTTTTACATTGCAAAGACATTATACATTAGTAATAGGAATTCAAATCAATATTTGTAGAAATGACAAACAATGTAGGATTACAGTTGGTTTAAGAACTATTAAGGCCAGAGAGAGACTTTGGTTTTACTAAGTAAATCACTGTTGTTAATCGTAATATTAATTCCATGTGACTTTTAAATATTTTACACTTTAAGGTGCTTCATCTTATGAATAAAATGAATTTGCCCACACCATTTGGACCAATTACTGCACGACCTCCTATGGTAAGAAGTTCTTAGAATTTTCAGGAGCCATAGTTTTGTTCCCTGAAAACAATATTTTTTTCCCCCCCGTAAAACTATGTTTTACAAAGTTTTGTAACAAGTTTATATTTACTAGTAGTAAAGCTGAGGAGTAAAAGTGAAAGAGAGTGAGATATGAAGGAAATACTTTCTTTATAAAGCCCAAAGTTCTTCCAGTTTTCTTTCCTTTGGTGACAAATATATCATCCTATAAATGTAAGGTAATGTAATTTAACTGAGTTATCTGACCATTCCATTGCTGTGATTTTCACTCAGATGCAGCTAGCTTCATTTGGTAAGGATAAATAAGGTTACAAAACGTCTGTCAATAATTTACATAGTAGGCTGTCTGCTCTTGAAATTATTTCACTGTGGCACTGTATACTTATATAATATTAGTGCAAATTACTTTGGCTTTTAAAATAGAAATAAAAGAGTTTTCTTTGGTGTTGGCTACTGTTCCATTGTATGAACTATTAGCTTCCTAATTTTTTACTGTAACACCACCATGGACTTGGTGCTAGGTAATTTATTAAGGTAATATTAGATAGTGGTAATACAGTAAGTTAGACCTTGTTATAGCTATTCCATTTCAAAGAATAGGGAAGGAGGGATATTTCATTCTTAAGATCCAATTTCTCTTCACTATGTGCCCATCCATGTGCAGATCAGATAGAAAGGGAGGGTTACATACATTTAGATGGTTTAGGCTCTTATTGCATGGGCTCATTAAATGTTGAAATGCAAGGTATATTTGCAAGTATGTATAATTACACAATGGCCAGGGAAAATTGAAAACAATGCTCGTCTAGTAGTCTGCCATCACAGATGTTCCTTGAAGGTACGCTGAGTTTATAAGAGAGAAATGAGAATCAGGTATTTATGTGCAATGAAATTCTGTTGATGAGAAGAAAGAATTTATACAAGATAATTTGTGTATTCTCTGAATGTCGTTGGTTTCCATAGTGCTTGTTTTGTTCTTTTCAATAGTTTGAGGACTACGTGCCGATGCATGCACCCCTTCCACCTACATCCCCACAACCGCCTGAGGAGCCTCCCTTACCAGATGAGGATGAGGATTTGTCTAGTAAAGAATCAGAGTATGAAAGCAGTGATGAGGAGGACCGACAGAGGTTTGTCATACATCATACTCTTTTGTTCTAAGTAAGGGTGTGGGGAAAGCTTGTTCTTCCTGTAGTTCACATATAATTATTCAGAATGTAGAGTGCATTAAAATGTATTTCAAACCTCCCTACGGTCTTAAACATATTCAATAGCTCAGTGCATATAGAAAATACAGATCTTTAGAAAAATTTTTGGATAAAGCAATTTTCAGATTGGTAATTTTTTTATTACAGAGTACACTTGAACCTCATTGCTTATGGTTCTGTTTTTGTTATTTTGCTTGATAAAAATTTTTGTAGCTTCAAAATTACCTGTTCTTTTCTTTAAAAGAAAAAATTATTTTTGTCTAAATCATATTGTTTCTTTACAAGGACCTGTTGTATTTATAAAGTGGTTTGTAGATATGAGTATAAACAGTGTCCTGAAAAATTTTAGTCATTTGACACATAGGTTCACAAATGAGATATAAAGTAGCCAGTTTTTAAACTGAAGTGCCTGGGAATTAACTTATGATTAAATAAAAAAGTGTATTTTTATTTACAATTTGGGAGAATACCAGCTATGTCCCCATCTTGTTTAGGTCTGTTGACAGTCCATGTGACAAATAATAAGTCAGCACATATTACTCATTTTACAACTATAAAAACAAAAGAGAAATGAAGAAATCATGGTCCCACAGTCTGTTCTAAGTAATCCAAGGTGCTCACCAGGGTCTACCATCCTTGAAATCAAGCTTTTCAAAGATAGGCCAGTGGGAAATACTTCAAATTCAGATTATAGCAGTTATACCCCAACTTCTTTTAACTTAGTTACATGTGTCATTTGTTATTAATGGTCTACTTATGATTCATGTTTTCATGCTTTGGTTTCATTACTAATTAATACATTCAAATGGTTTTCAGTTCTAATCTTTAAGTGCAGTCTAGTGATGCTAAACTCAAGAAAACTATGACAAAGTTGTAGTATTGAATATGAATTAAATCATTAATATTTGTTAAATAAGGTATCTCTCACATAAAACACAGGTATATATTATTGTTTTATCATATGTTATAAGGAGAGACTTGCAGAAGCAAAACTCACACTTGTCTGGGTGTATAGCATTTTATTCACCAACCAGTATTTGCTATGACTTCATAGAAAATAGCTTCATAGATAATAAGCATATTAATTGGATTCATATTTTGAACAGCAGATTGCCCTTTATTGTATTCTCTTCAGAATGATTACTAGAGAAATTTTATAGGATTCTTTGCACAATCACTTATGTTAATAACTACTAATAAAACTTTCACTGGTGTACCTTGAGATTCTATATGTTTAAAGATTCTATAAAGAAATTATACATTTTTAACAATTTTCTGGCATGTAATCTAAACCTATCTTAGTGCAATACAATAATTAGCCAAACATTTTCCTTGAAAGTCCAAACAATAAATGGTTTTTACTTTGTGAATCAGGTGTGGTGTGAGTCACATTTCACAACTGTGACTCAGTTCTATTCTCATGGCTGGAAATCAGCCACATAATATAGTTCCTGAATAGATGTTTCTGGGATCCAAAAAAACTTTTATGTATCTATAAGAGCAGGTAGCTAGCTTTTTTTGGTCATTGGACCAGTCACCACCTCATGATGATGTAAATATTAATGAACTATGCACAAAAGTCACACATAAAAGGAAGTGTTAGTACTACTGAGTCAGAATCCAGTACATATTCCTGAAAACACATATTCGGCAATATTTTTATTTAACTCTGTCCATCTAAGTAGTGATTCACTACATAGTATCTCTCCATGGAAAATCAACATGCAGGTGGGACTCAGATTACAAAGTAGGAAAGGATAGAATTTATTTGTAATAAAAATATTCTACCATATTGTAAACTAAAGAGTAGTATAAAACGTTGCATTTTGTTAATTATTCTCTTAGAAAGTTTTATTTATTTATTTATTTTAGTAAACTTGTAGCCCTATTTAGAAATACTTTAAAAGGTAAAAGTAGTGATCTTATTAAGAAAGGCAATAATATTCTATCCTAGAGTCATTTTTATTTTTGTAGGTTTCTACTTATGAAATTCTGGCCAAAATTCATCTTGAGTTTTAAAATTTCTGATAATATGTTTTTATAACCTTCGGTATATAGCAAAATCTTCAAAAAATATATTTAGCTGTCATATACTTACTAATTTCTTTTACATGCCTGTTCTCGTTTTAGAAGGTTAGTATAGTTTGGGTGAATAATTTTAATATAGGTACATGATTTGAATATTTAAATACTGGATTTTTAATATTTTGTTAGTGTGTTGGTTTGGTGACATCTAGAAATGGTCCTATTCTATAACCCTAGCTGTTTTGAATTTGCTATATAAATCAGGCCACGTTTGAAATCTTCCTTCCCTGCTCCCTGAGTGCTGGATTACAAGTGTATGCTACAAGTTTTTATGAACCTTGGTTGCTGGGAAGCTTCAGACTGTGAAGCTTATGCTTATGCTTTCACCGTCTGGGAACAAACGCCTGTCGCTTATTAGCTATGCCCTCCTCTGTTTTTTGTGTTTGTATATTTTAATTTCACATTTCACAAATGAAGTCCTAAGCGAGTTATTTTTAGTTGCTAGTTGTTTTTAATTGCTCCTCTGTGGAAGATACCAAAATACCTAAACAGGATTCATTATAAACATTAACTGTTCCGAATCATAATGAAAAGGAGTTGTACAATGGATACCAGTTGCTTAGTAATTGAAAGCAACTTTATTATTTGGAATTTTTTTTTCCTCAAGTAACCACTTTGTTCGTATAATGATTTACTAGCAGTATTCACAGAACAAATATGTACTGTACAAATATAAAATATGTAAGAATAAATGTACTCTTCAAAGAAATACTTTATTCTGATTAGTAATTAAAATAAAAACCAAAATTAATATATTTATATCTCTTGTTCAGTTGTATATCATTTTATTTAGCAATCTAATAATTTATAATGAGATCTTTTTTAAATTGATAAAATAATTAGATGAATTTTTTTAAAAATAAGATTTAAATGGTGCTGGTTAATTTAGAAAGTGAATTTTCATCAAACTGATGTTTATTGTTGTGTTAAAGTTCTCCTGATTGGTTTTAAGTATATGTTTTGTATTAGTGACATAAGACATATTCTAGAATGTCAACTCTTGTTTACTTTTCCCTTTCTAAACATAGAATGAACAAACTAATGGAACTAGCAAAGCTTCAGCCCAAAAGACCCAAAACAATAAAGCCACGCCACGTCAGAAAAAAGCAAAAAATAAAGGATCTGTTGAATATACCTTCTTCAGCTTCACATAGGTAATTTTATTTACACTTATGAAGTGAGACTTGTCCGTATGTGCTGTGTTTGCCTAACTTAGATTATCTTCAGTGTGTCAGTTTGTCAGTTTACTTTGTTGACCACTGAGTTATTATTTGCCAAACTAGTAAGTTCTCACAATTCTCTTTTTATGTCCGAATTTGATAATACTCAGTCTTTATTTCTCATTAACATCTTTTCTCTGATTAGGTATGTTTACTGCTTCTTACTAGTGATTGCAGTTTTAATTTCATTTAACTTTTCTCTTACATTAAAATATTACAAATTACATTTTAATAGAATCTGATGTCTAAATTATGACACCTTCTCCTCTTTCTGTCTTGATATTACAGTCCTATGCTTTTAATTCCTTAGCCGTACTGAGCAGCAGAAAGAATGTAAGCCATGGTTTCTAGTAGCCACATAACACAGTAAAAATGAACAAGTTAAGACAATAATGATAATTATTTCATCCATTAAGCTCAAAATATTATTTCATTATACAGTCTGTATGAAAATGTTATTGAGCACTCGGACATTTTTCTTTACAGAAATTCAATAATTACATGTAGCTAATGACTGCTAAGTTGCATACTATAGAACTGATGTCACGGTGTATGATTTAAACTATTACAACACGGCCCGATGATGTATATACCTGTAATCATAAGCACTTGGGAGAGGAATGCAAAATGATTACAAGTTCAAAGGCATTCTCTGCAACATATAGCAAATTTAAGCCTCAGTGAAATGGGCTGCTAAGATAGTTTTCTGAGTGAAGTTTCCTGCAGCCAACAGTGATGTCTCGATTTTGATCCTAACTATCCACATGGTGGAAAGAAAGACCTGTCTACTACAGTTTGTCTTCTGAGCTAAACATATATTCCACCACACATACAAAATAAATTTCAAATAAAAATATTGTTTTTATACTGACTGAACAAGTGCATACCTGCTATCTAAAATTAGTAGATAAGTCCTAACTTTCTCATTTACAAAGTGACTTTGTTTAAACTTTGAACATTTTTTAACCTCTACTTTCCTCATCTATAAATTAGATGTTTTACAGTATCATTACTAAAGTGTTGAGCTTTATTGGCCTACTAACTCTAGTCAGTATGTGTAGTGCCTAAAATATAGTGAATGTTTTATTAGCCTTTTAAATGAAAGAAAACATGAAATAATTTCTTAGAATTTTATTTTAAATTATAAACTTACATTGTGATTGTTTGTAAATACCAGTTTACATCCTGTGCTGTTACCTTCGGATGTATTTGACCAACCACAACCTGTAGGTAATAAAAAAATTGAATTCAATATATCGACCAACGTGCCTGCAGCATTTAACAAAGATTTGGAGATGCAACAAAATAATGAAGAAAAAACCTCTGGTAAGAACATTTTAGTTACTTTATGTGCTAACAACTTCTTTATGCTAATATAAATTTTATATTAGTGTTTGTCAGCTTTATTTAAATTATGCAGTTACAGACTGAGAATGTAACTCGGTTGGAAGAGAACATGCATGGGGCTCTGGGTGACCCCAGTAGTTCATAAACTGAGCATGCTAAGGCAAACTTGTATTTCCAGTGCTTGGTAAGTGAAGGCAGGAGACTCGGAGGTTCAGGTACATTTTTGGTTAATAGTTGGAAGACAACCGAGGTTAAATGAGACTCTAAAGTTTAAAAGTAAGGAAGAGAAAAAAATTAAAAAAAAAAAAAAATTAAAGTGTGAGGTTAGGTGAGTCTTAATATCATGAACTAATTGATTTTCAGCTGTTATCTAAATAAAACTTAGGTTAAATGGAAAGATTGACATTTTGCTTTTTTTTTTTACTTATGATATTTTGAGATAGGATCCTCTGTCCCAAAGCTCTGATAAACACAATCAGTCTTCTTTCCCCGGTGCTAAAACCAAAAGTATGAACAAACATTCCTGACTTCTTGTTATTTTTTGCTAGTAGTCAAATCTACATGAAATTTAGGGGTTTTGCAGATTTAAATACTGACAATAATAGTATTTCTTATATTAACAACTATTTATTGACTGTTAAGATATTCTATGACTTTATTAACTGAATTGTATAATTTTAAGGAAATAAGCCGTGCTACTATCATGGAGTTGGTCAGTTTACACACGTAACACGCGCACACACTCACATCCACGCATGCATGCATGTACATGCACACATACTTTACCTAAAACTCAAAGGAGTAAAACATTCCAATGCTTATTGAATCTCCTGATTTGTTAGTAACCTTGGTATTCTTCATTTAAAAAGATAGGTTTTTATTTTTTAATTACATATGTGAGTGTATTTGAAGGCAGATGGACACTTGAGTGAAGATGTCTGCCTGCTGAGTGCAGTTGCCTGCTGCGGCCAGAATAGGGCATGAGAACCCTGGAGTGAGTTAACGAGGCCTGTGAGCCACCTGTGTAGCATATTGGCACTAGAGTCCTGGACCTCTCCACTAACTGTATATGCTTTTAACTACTAAGCCATCTATCTAGCCACACAATGACATCCTTTAAATATATGTTTCATAATTAATACATGCTATTAGAAATTTAATCACAAAATAAAGTAAAATTTTAGAAAGTTAATATTCCATATTCCTTTATTTGTTATTGTTCAAATTTGACTAATTTGTTATTGTCATTCTAGCCTTTATGATCTGAGATTTTTGTAACAGGATAACTTTATTTAACTTTGAAAAGGATATATTTGGGTCACAGTTTTAGAAGGTCAGCCCTTTTACTTTGGGGCCTGTGAAAGAGCTTGTGTCAGAGAAAACTGCCTACTTTAAAATATCCAGGAAGCAAAAACAGTATGAGGTATCAAGAGGCTACAGTAGCCGAAAACTCCCTTCAGGATCATGGGAGAAGAATTCCCACTGGACCCTTCTGTTGGTTTTAACCCATCTCACAATATGCCATGCCAGAGATCAAGATTGATGTAAAGGCACGTCAGAGGCATTCCAAATTTAAAATATTTCATAGTGCATGTGTAAAAGCATTTTTTTTTCCTTGCCAGAGTTTGTTACATAGCAAGTTCTAGCGATAACCTTCAGAGTTCACAGGCTAGTGAGAAGAACTTACTGGCTTAAGAACCAAACCCTATAAACTTTTTATTGCTGAGTTACAGTCTGTAGTATAGTCATATCATTAATTATAGCTCTTAGACTTGAAAGTTTTTCTTATAATAAAGATTTAGCTGTTATTTGTGGGTGTGTACACTGGTCTGTATAAATATGTGCTCACATGTGTGTGTTTGTACACTGAGGCCAGAAAAAGGCATCTGGTGCCCTCTTCTATCACTTTCAACAGGCCCTCATTATTGCTGTACTGGAATGAGCAAGATCCTTCTCTGTGTTGTCTTTTGCAATTATGGGTATTTTCAAGGAATGCCTGGTTATCTTGTTGCTTGGATCCAAGCTCTAGTCTTCATGGTTCTGGGACAAGCACTCGTAACCACTGAGTAGTCTCTACCCAGTCTCAGTTCTTTCTAATTTGTTATAGTAAATGCTAGAATATATTTCATATTATTTGTTTGATTACTTTTGTTCTAATAAGGATTGTGTATGTAATAAGTGAACTTCTAATTGCCTGTGCCTTGTTTTTTTTTCCCCTTTGCATTAGTTTTATTTTTAATATTTCTACTTTGTAGTTTTCACATTTCATGGCTAGTCACCTTACATTAATATATTTACTATAATTGATAAATAAATTTAAACATATCAATGTGGTACAGTTTTATGGTTATTTGAATAAAATATGAATCATCTCAGAGTTTGCTTTTGGGGATTTCATCATATTTTTAAAATTTAGTATGTTGCTATTTAAAGTCAAAAATTAACATAAAAATAGTTAGCTAATTTCTTAAGGGTGAAATAATTATCCATGAAGGATGAACATTATTACTTATTTTTCTTGAGTGGTGTCAAGGTAAATAGAACTGTTTTGTTCATTTCACTTTAACATTCTTGACACAAGTCTTAATTTATGTTGAAGGGAGTAAGATTACTTAACAGTATTGTGATAAAGTATTATGCAGTTCTCATAATTATTGTAGATTATCTTGAATAACTTTGATTTAGAGTACTACTAATTTTATAATTTAAATAATTGCACATTTATTTTATCTTGTAGTTGTATTTCAGAGTGGATAGGTTAAATAATCAATTGTTATGTTATACCAGTATTCACACTCTTATCTAACATTGAACATTTTCATCAGATTCCCATTGATACATCAAACTGAATATGCTAAAGCTTAAATCATTTTCTTTCCTCTTTACCCTGTAGCTAGCACTACAAAGCAAGCATTTGGCTCTTTAGCTGTCTTCATGCTCCAATAACAGAACTGAATAGTCAGAGTCAGAGCCTTGGCCTACAAAACCATAAAACACGATTCTTCGGACATTTATAGGAAAGATTGTCCTGTTTCTGTTCTGAGACACCAAGAATCGCTAAAAATGACCAAATGGTACTTTAGTAAATATAAAATAGGGAAAGAAATCTAAAATATGTTTTGAAGCAAGAGCTATTTTCGTTCGTTTGTTTTGTTTTTCTTTTTTGACGACTGATGTTAATGTTGAACGCAGATTCACCAGACACTGGACTTGATGATTCAAATACAGGATTTGGAAAAATCTTCCCCAAACCTAATTTGAACATCACAGAAGAGATTACAGAAGACTCTGATGAAATGCCCTCACAATTTATTTCTAGAAGAGAGTTGGAAAAGGGTCGTATTTCTAGAGAAGGTAATTTAATGACATAAACCAACACATAATTCATCTTACATTTTTTGTCTTATTTATGTTTTTCGAAATAAGAAATTTTTATGGGTCATTTCCATTAAGAAAGGCATGTTAGTGTCTCCAGTTAGTTTGTTAACACTTCTTTCTTAAAAACTCATATACTGGGGACGTTCCTTACCATGCAGCACAGTCAGTATTGGTTAACCACTAAGTGCCAGGAGTCTGGAGTTACTTAAGTTGACCAACCATTGTCATACAATCTAAAATAGATACAAGATGACTATTAAAATTTGGTGATTAGAAATCTGAATTTAGGTTATTATATTCCAACATTATTCTTTAAGAAAAAATTAAATATTAAATTTCAATAATTTTCTATATGACAAAATACCAGGACCTAAGCAACAAATGAGAGTCTCTTAATTGAGCTCATGTTTTCAGATCATTAGAACCTATGGTGGCAGAGCAAAGGCAGCATGGGAATAACAGAGCTCACATCTTGATCCATAAGCTGTAGGAACGGAGAGCACGCTAGGAATAGATCAAGTGTTTTGAAGCCTCAAAGGCTGCTCCCAGCGATACACCTCCTCCAAGGCCGCACCTCCTAATCCTTCCCAAACAGTTCTACAAACTTGGGACTAAGTATTCAAACCAACACACTACCTAAGTGATTTTTTTTTTTTTTTTTAATTTTAGTTTTTTTAAAAAAGTGATTTGTAATTGTTGTGTTACAGATAACTTTCTCCACAATAATGGGGGAATCAGCCTCCAATTAACATCGTTGCATATAAAATCTAGTTTTCTAAAGGAGACCTCTGTCTGAAATTCCTGGCTATTGATTTTAAATGCTTTATTCCTACATTTAAATAATAAAAGTGCCTAATGATTTGGGAAATGCATTTTTTCTACTTATTTTTCATTCAGTCATTCAATTTACATTCCACTAACTGACCCCCTCCTGCTCACCCCCTTCTACAATGTTTACGCAATTCCCCACATTTATCTGGGTGGATGGGGGCCCTCTGGGTCTCCTCCCATTTTAGTACTTCAAGTCTCTGGGAGGCTTGGCGTTTCTTCTTCCACTGAGGCCAGACAAGACCTC
>JADRCH010000243.1:6723449-6744418 GCA_019843965.1 Rhynchomys soricoides
CCTCCCAGCTAGAACATACCCCATATACAGGCTACAGCATTTGGGATAGCTCCCACTCGTGCTGTTTAGGACCCACATGAAAAACAAACTGCATATCTGCTAAACATGTGTGCGTGGAGGCCTAGGTCTAACCCGTGTATGTTCTTTGGTTTGTGGTTCAGTCTCCGAGAGCTCCAAGGGTCCAGGTTAGTTGATTCTGTTGGTCTTCCTGTGGAATTCCTATCTCCTTAGAGCTGCAATCCTTTCTCCTATTCTATAACACTGTTTGGCCTTGGATGTCTGCATATGACTGAGTCAGCTGCTAAGTGGGACGTCTCAGAGGACAGCCACGCTAGACTCCTGTTTGCAAGTATAACAGAGTAACATCATTAGTGTCAGGGATTGGTGCTTGTCAATGGTATGGGTTTTAAGTTAGGCTGGTTATTGGTTGGCTAGTCCCACAGTCTCTGCTCCATCTCAATCCCTGCATTTCTTGTAGACAGGATAAGTTTTGGGTTGATGGTTTTGTGGGTAGGTTGGTGCCCTATCGATGCACCAGGTTCCTGACTGGCCATAGTAGGCAGCCTTCCCAGTCCATATCTCCAGTGCTGTGAGTCTCATTGATTCTTGGGCCCCTCCCCTATCCTGGGTCTCTGTTTCTTCCTGGAGATGACCCCCCATCAGTTGCAGATTTCTATTTATTCTCATGGCCATCCAGGCATCCCCCCCCCCGACTCCCCTCCTGATCTAGTAGAGTGATTATGTAAGTGGTTATCACATATTTACGATAAAGTGACTCCTCTCAAAGAATTTTTAATATGGCTTTGGGATAAATTTTAGTTTTGTATAATTGAGAAATATTGGTATGATACTATTGTCTGCTGTTAACATTTTTATAAAGCTTATTTTTGCCTTGTTAGCAGTTACAATAGAATGATATAATTTTACTTATAAAATTATTTTTGTCTTGTTTTGTTCTTAAAAAGAAATGGAAACCCTTTCAGTTTTCAGAAGTTATGAACCTGGTGAACCAAACTGCAGAATTTATGTAAAGAATTTAGCTAGACACGTTCAGGAAAAGGTAAGGTGAAATGTCCATTTGATTTTGTTATTTACTTTTCCCACTGGTTTTCTAATTTGTCTTTTTTTCCTTTCTCTTTTTTTTTTTTTTTTGTAAAAAAAATTCTAATTCTAGGACCTTAAATTTATCTTTGGAAGATATGTTGACTTTTCTTCAGAAACACAGCGGATCATGTAAGTGGTATTTCTAATCTCATATTGTGTTTTATCTGTTACAAATTCATAAAGTTTTGTTATGCTTGATTTTTCTCTTTAGTGCTAAAACCCACGTGATGAATCATCTGTCCTTTTACATAAAAGTCCTTTTAGAAGTCTAGAATAGGGATAGACATTTCTATATAAATGAGCAAGTAAAATTTTTAATATTTTAAATTATATCATATCTGTTAGTTCAATTTTTCCTATGACGAAAGCTGATATAAAGTGTATATGAAGAAATGTTTGTGTTTATATTTTTCTAAATCCTTATTTATAAATGCAAATTTTCTAGTAAGTTTTGTCCCAAAGCCCTTGACACCAAAGCATTGATACTTAACTTTTTCACATTGCCTGAGAACTACTTGGTTTCCTTGGCCCATCTCCAAAGATAGGTTTTCTAGTTGTGTCCAGCCTCACGGGTCTGCATTTCTAAAATTGACTTTAGCCATTTAATTATCTTAATTTTCAGTAAAACCAGTACTTTTAACGTCTTACCTGCCCGTGTGTTTTTGGGTGTGATTTTGTCTGCATGTCCAACTACATACAAAGTGTACACTGTAAAGGTTATATTGTCAGTATTGCCTTGCCCGTAGTTACAATTTGAGATGAAGAAAATTCCATTTGGAAAAAGGTTATAGAGCCCCAAATAATTGTTATGTATGAGACTAGTAACTATATTTAAATAAATTTTTTCACTTCAGTTTTACTTGATTTCTGTGTGTGTTAAAACACACACACACAGGTGAGTCCTAATTCTGTGATATACACTGCTCTGTGTTTATCATAAGCTCTTCTTTTTTTTTTTTTTTTTTTTTTTTGCATGTGTTTACTCGTTTGTTTGAGACAAAGGTTTTTATTGTCCTAATAGTTGGCAGGTTGGCTAGTTAGGCTGACCAGTAAATCAGGGGCCGTGTTTCTGCCTCTCTAGTTTTGTAATTATGAGCATATATCAACCATGCCCAGCCCAGCTTTTTGCTTTGTTTTGTTTCTTTCATTTTTTTTTTTTTCAATGAATGTTTAAAGGATTGATCATGGGTTCTTTTGCAATCAAAGCAAATACTTTTCCAGTTGAGCTGTTACTTAACCTCATCAATTGATAGTATTTGTTTTATATTTTTTGGTTTGTAATATTAGATCATATTTTCAGTGTAAGTTATAATTTTATTTGTAAAAAATAGCTCTTAAGAAGTTTTCTCTCAAAAATGTTTGTATATGAATACACTTTAGAATGAATAAGTAAGATATTGGGAGGGTTAAATTGGGATACCATGTGACTTAGGCCCTATGCTTGGAAGAGTCATTCTGTTTCTAGGTACCATTAATAAAATGTTAGCTATGGATATCTGATAAGTCTCTTACATACTTTAAAAGTTTGTAAATGTTTATAATAATTAAAGCCAATAATGTAAATCAATTACTTGGTTTGTCTTAGCTTTCTATTTACTTATTTTTAAATCACTTGAGTGTATAGTATTGAATTTATTGTAAGATATGTATAAAAAGATTAATTTAAAAAAAAACTGCTGGGCAGTGGTGGCACATGCCTTGAATTCCAGCAGTGGAGAGAAAGAGGCAGGTCTGGTCTACAAAGCGAGATTGAGGACAGCCAGGGCTACACAGAGAAACCCTGTCTTGAAAAATAAAAACCAAAAGCTTTAAGTAAAGAAACAAACAATTTTAGTTTGCTTTGATGATCGTAGGACCCTGGGATCTTAGTACAACCACAAAGTACAATTTTGCTTATATCCTTGCAAATGGTATAATTTTAAAATTTTAAGTATAACATAGTTGTTACTTGTTAAAACAGTACAAAATAGAATTTTCACTTATCTAATTCTAATGTTGAATAGTTCTGATGTTACTTGGAAATAGCAAAATTTTGGATAGTTAGGACTTTTGATACATGATTCTAAAATTGATGGGCTTTCTTTCTCTCTTTTTACATCTAGGTTTGATATTCGCTTAATGAAAGAAGGACGCATGAAAGGACAAGCTTTTGTTGGACTTCCAAATGAAAACGCAGCAGCTAAAGCCTTGAAAGAAGCTAATGGCTATGTTCTTTTCGGAAAACCCATGGTGGTTGTATCCTTTAAGCCAATCCATCCTAAAACCGTACGCTTTTTAGCAGTAGGATATAAATAACTAATATCAAGTTATGATTAATAATACTAACAATTGGTATTCAAGCTTGAGTTGTTACTTAACAGCTAAACATGTCTTAGCTCAGTCAGATGACACATGTAATCATTTGGAAATAATGTAGCAATGTAAAGTGAACCAGCTAAGTTTATACGTTTATTCAGCTCTTAAATTATTTCCTCATGTAAAATTCAAGGCATACTATCTAGAAATATACTAGAGTCACTGGAAGAGATTCCACTGTAGTTTAATTGTAATTCACATTTCAACTTTGGTATTTCAGTGACCAAGATAGATCATTGCATAGCTCTCTTGTAGTAGTAAATTCCAGTTTAGATTAGAAACCAGTGAGTAAAAGTATGCATGACAAAAGTGACACTCTAAGGAAAGGCAGATGCTGTCTTTTTTTTGTTTTTGTTTTTGTTTTTTCCGAAGTGTGAAGATCATGTAAGAGTAATGGAAAATTTTTAAGACTTCTATATTAGATATTAGTACTGTATATTATGAATTCTTGTATATTAGATCTTGATTGTCTAAAGAAAATTACTTTTATGTTCACTGTAGAAGCCTTAATGTTAACATATTAGCAGTTTGCTCGATCTGCTAGACCAAAACATGATTCTAAAGAAGGAAAACGGAAGTGATACAAACAAAGGTAAGTGTGCATAAAACATGCAATGGTAAGACGTTTTCTTGGAGTAAATGTAAGGAAATATAAGAGTCTTACAGGTCACTAATTCAGATATGTTATGAGCTTTTAAGAAAATTTCTGTGTATACTGTTCATTCTCATTAACTTCAAAATTATAACTAGATTAAAGTAAGCCTGTGTGTAACAATTTTAGAGGATTTTATAAGGACAATGCTTTTTTTGTGTTTTCTGCATGATGATGTTTTTAATATCTAACCTGTGTTGTAATCACTTGGAGAGTTTGATTAAAAACAGATTGCTGGCCATTCCCTTCAGGAGATTCTGAGTCAGTAATTCTGAGGTGGGTGACCAGTAACCCCATTTATCCGACCAGTAAGGGATTCTCAGCATACAGTAATTGAGTAATTGCAAGCATTGCAAGGAACAGTATCTGGCAAGCCAGAGCTATTTGGGTATTCTGGCACCTGCCCAGTTGCAGAGTCATTGAATTCATAGGTAACAGTGAGGTATTTGGTCCAAGGACCACATTTTCAGAACTGATGCAAACAGTTATTAAAATTTTACAGTGCTTCACCCCATAAGTTGTTAATATTCTTCACAAAAATATGAGTTTGAGGTATAATTTGTTCGGAAAAGGTAGTTTCAGTACTTAAGTGAATGAATGATTTCAAGTGGTGGAATTGAAGGCTTTAAATTCTTAATCTGTTCTGTTGAGAAATCATTGGAAAGAGTCGTTTCTGGCTCTTTTGGGGGTGGGGAATAGTTAGAGATATTTTACTTTTAGTTATTCTACTCTTAGAACATGGAAGAACATGAAAATCGTTAGTCAAAATTGCTGTTGCTGGAAAAAGTATCAAAATAGAAATAAATATTTGCTTACCCTTTAATCTCTGAATTTCTTGGAATATTTAAGTTTACTATAAAGAGAAAATCAGATGTTTCTAAAATGCTATACAGAAAAAAAAATGAATTTCAGTCTCTATTTTTGTAAATTGTTTATAAATCTATTACTAAAGATTAGAAAAAGAATAAATTACATTTTGCTGTTCTTCTTTAGAAGCATTCCTGCGTAAATACTGCTGTAATACTGTCATACAAGTGTATCCTTTCTTGTTGTATCCTTTTGGGGCAGTGGTTTTGTTTTATTTCATTTTGTTTTCTAGAAGTGCTTTGTCTACCTTCTACCATTTATCCAGATTAAGTACTTTTTATACTTTATTCAAATGAAACATTTCTGAAATTATTTTTGTTTTCTGGACAAATATTTTACATTTATTTCAGATTCCCTGATTAATTTTCTGTGCTATCATTAAGTTGATGAGTTTTTATCAGGGAAAGTTAGTGAATCAGGTCACTTGGTATATATACTTGCTTGACCATAGAATAAGTATATGTGAATTTCTTCAGACTTATTCAGGAACGTGCTTCCTGTTTTGTGTTGTATTCCATTTAGGTGTTGTTCTAGTTTCATTTTTGTTGCTGTGACAAATACCCTGACAGAAAACGACTTAGAAGGGATTTGTCTTAGAATTTACAGTTCATTGCTGTGGAGAAGTCCAGGCATGAATTTAAAGCATAATATCCACAGTCAAGAGCAGAGAGAGAGAATAAACCCATAGCTGGCCTAGTCTGAGTAGCTTTTTCCTGTTGTATTCTGTTCATGGTCCCCTTTCCTAAGGAATGGTGCTACCCACAATTGGTTGGATCTTATATCAGTTAACAGTCAAGACTGTTATGCACTCATACCACCACAGCCTAGACATTGCTTTATTAAGACTTTTCCCAGGTAAACCAATGTTGTGTCAAGTTGATAATTAAAACTACACAGCACAGTTGTTCTGTGTAACATGTTGTAAAATTTGACTGGGAAATGATCTTTTCCTTTTAATAGTAAATATATTGAAAACTAACAAGATTTCTATTAAAAAAACCTTGAATGCCTTTGACAAGTAGAAGTATTTCCTTTACTCTTTGTCTTTTCTAAACAAGAGAATTCCAAAAACAAAATTAAAATACATACACACACACACACACACACACACACACACACACAGAGAGAAAGAATAACAGATAAGACATGTTTATCTAGTTATCTAGTTAGTAAATTATCTTCTAGAAATAAAATCAATGAGGCCGGACAGTGGTGGTGCTTGCCTTTAATCCCTGCACTTGGGAGGCAGAGGCAGGCGGATTTCTGAGTTTGAGGCCAGCCTGGTCTACAGAGTGAGTTCCAGGACAGCCAGGGCTACACAGAGAAACCCTGTCTCAAAAAACCAAAAGAGAGAGAGAGAGAGAGAAAGAAAGAAAGATAGATCAATGATTCCAGGCTGTATAATTGCTAGAATTTCCCAGAACAGCCACTCTCCAATTCTGCACATTTAAATTCTGAGAAATTTAAAACACATAGTAATGCATTAGCCGTTGATGATTTCTCTCTTAGAGATTGGTTCTAATATCATAATATAGAGAGAACCACCAAGGAAGATAGTCTATGTACAAATATTTCTAGAGTCTAGATTCTATCTCAGAACTGATAAATCAACATCACTGGAATAATGTCTTGAAATATAATTTGAAAGTTTCCCTTAATAATAGAAAAGACCACTGACAAATTTACACTTTTTTAGGAAAATGAAAATCCTCAAGGTTTTGTGGGAAATGTTGCTATTACAAGTGCTTTAAAACTACTCATTCTATTTTTTTGTCACCCTAAGAGTAGAAGCTTATCAAAATTGAAATTGTAGTCTCTTCATATTCACAATCGAAATATTTTAGCTTTTAGTATTATAAGTAGCTTTCTTTACATATATCTCGTACTGACATGATTCACTAATTTTCTGCAAATAAATATTTGGGCTTTTTAAAGTTGATTAACTGAATTATTGTGATGATTTTTAATGGGCCTTTGTGGTGTTTTAGGTTCCTTCTGAGTTCTGTATCTTTCAAGTACTGTGGATCTTTGAGAGAAGAAATTGACCATCTGGACTATGGAACTGTGCGTAACAACTTTGACAGCATTAAAAATTACATATCTTCAAATTAGTATTTGGAGATACATTGTAATGGCTTATCACATATATAATAAATTATTATTTTCTCAAGTGTCCATAATTTTTCATTGCTTAGTTTATATATCTAAGGAAATGCATCTTAACAATAAATATGAATTATTAATAATTTTATGGTACTACTTCTACAGTTTTTATGATACTCACACTTTTATTTTCTGTTCTTACCTATGTACGTATATAGGTACTTTAAACATGTTTTTACAAGGATTTATTAGTTAATTATTTTATGAATAATTTCAGTTTTTATTGACTCTTTCCTGCTTTTTTGATAGTGGTAGATTTGTCTGTTATAAAGTATTAATATTTGTGACCATTTCTATCTTAGCATGTGAACTTTATACCTCTAAACTTGCTTACTTCTTGTGTAGAATTGTTCAGAAGGTAAAGACGTATCTCATAGTAAATTACTGTCTTTGTAAAATTTATTTTGGGCATAGGAAAGACCTAGAATTAAAAAAAAATTGTTGTTCTTTTTGTCACTGATGAGTATAAAATACACCTTTTCCTTACAGCTGCTCCCTAAAAGCTTGTGCCTTCATTGAAATACCCTTAAGAATTTTAGATTTTTCCCTTGTATGCATGACATTGCAAAATGGGCAGAGTAAAAAAACTCAGTAGAGGAGTTAGAAATAGAAGTGACCCCTGGAACATGTTGATAAATGCTTAGACTGGTTAAGTGGGTAACGAACCAGAAAGGAAGAACAAGAAGGGAAATCTTGAAATATGATTTACAGAGTAGACAAAAGAAGAATGGATCAACATAGGAGTTCCTCAGTGAGTCACTAATTGTTAAGACTAAGGCTTAGGTGGCCACATGATCTAGATCTGAATGAAGCCGGTTAGATAGATAAAAGGATTAGAGTTGGTGTTCAGTACACTGGTAGAGAATTACTAAAAAGTAACAACAATTTTCTTTGTCAGGTAAATAATAAGTGTACTCTTTGTATGTTTGGTTATTTAGAAATATAACTGTTTTCTTTTGGAGTTGTAGGTGAGTACATTGTATTGCATTATTATCCCAGCCACTCAGAAGACAACTCTTAAAGGTGGAATAGGGGAAATGGGTCTTTTGCCTTTTTTTTTTTTTTTTTTTTTTTTTCCTTTTAAGAATTGTAAGGAAACTGGTTTGGCAATAGGCCTGATAAGGAAGAAACATTGTAGAAAAAAGTATTTCTAAATTATAGATCTTGCATGTAAGTAGAAGACACTTTGTCAGACTAGATATTTGTAGTATGATAGAGCAAGTTACATTTTTATTAGGATTAATTATGTTCAATTTTTGATGTTTAAATGACAAATACCTGAGAATATCTTTCTAAAGGAAGAAGGATTTGTTTTGTCTTAAAATTTCAAGAGTTTAGTCCATAGATGCTGACCCCATTATTTCTGGGCCTATGGTGAGACAATAGCATATGGCTGAAGGCCATGGTGGTACAGAATTGTTACATCACAACAGGCAGGCAGTTTAACAGAGGCTCTTTAAAGAAACATGGCAATATATAGCTCCTAAGAGTGTGCAATCTTTCTAGATCGGTCCCCTCTAAAATTTAAGGCACTTCTCAGAATAGTGCAGTGAGTGTTCTAAGTGCCTTCATTGAGTAGGGTGCATGGTTTGAATTTAGTCAGAGGTGAAACTTTCCTGAATGAATACAACAGAAGTTGAAAAAATAGCAAGGGACTTGAATTTCTGAAGGATAATCTAAGGAATAAGGTGAAAGGGTTGGAACAGGCCAGGCATTGGTGGTGTATGTCTTGAATTCTATCACTTGGGAGGTGGAGGCAGAGGCAGGCGGCTCTCTTGTGTTTGAGATCACTGGCTATAGATCAAGTTCCAGGATAGGCAGAGCCACACAAATAACCCTCTCCAAAAACAGTTTGAGACTGTTGAAAATGGCATAATTACGTATAGGTTAATCGTACAGCTGAAGATGTGTTAGTGTTCTCAGAAGTAGGAGCTGAAAATGTAGGAGACACAGTAGGAATCGAGTACATAAAATTGGGATTATTGGGGTATGGTACATTCTAGACTGTAGTTGTAGTACAGTTCATGTAGGATGGTGGAAAGATGAATCAAGAAGTATGCCTAGAGTAGTGGCCAAATAAGTAAGTTATTATTAAACTATGGAAATATTATATATTCAGGAGATAATTTTTAAAATAAGCTTAATTTTTTTCACATTCTACCATGATAATAGGAAATTCAGTCTTTTTTCTTTTTTAAAGATTTATTTATTATATGTAAGTACACTGTAGCTGTCTTCAGACACACCGGAAGAGGACATCAGATCTCATTACAAATGGCTGTGAGTCACTGTGTGGCTGCTGGGGTTTGAACTCAGGACCTTTGGAAGAATAGTCAGTGCTCTTAACCACTGAGCCATCTTTCCAGCCCAGGAAATTCAGTCTTAAGTAATATAATTGTCATGTGTTTTGGGTTGTGATTTTGTTTTGTTTGTTTGAAACAGATTCTTACAATGGGTATAGCGTGAGGAAAATTATTTTGTTCTGTGCCTCATCTCCCACACTGATAGCATTATCTATAAGTTAGTAAACATTGTAAACATAAATATGTTTATGTTTTCTAGTCTTTATGACTTAAAGAAGAGATTTCAGTTATGTTTTTCAACTTACTGGTCTCTTCTCTATCGGTATAAGAAAATACCTGAGATTGAATTATTTCTTTAGCTCATATCTCTTAAGCGCCAAAATTGGCTTTGACTTCCACTGGGTTCTGGTGGGGTTTCATGGTAAGTGGCATCACTGCCCAGGGCCAGATCCAGCTGTTCTTTTTTCTTGATTTCCTCTTGAGGTAGCAGAGGGGGATGAGCATCAGCGGGGGTGAGACTTGGTCTTGTGAGATATTTAGGGTTGCTGTTTAGTAATAAAACGTTTACCTGTCTTAAGTCTAAGTTACTTTGCTGCAGTAGCTGATCTGCCTGTCTGAGTTCCTATGAGATCAGAAACTAGTCTCTGGCATTTAGCACCTCATCATAAAGCAGTAGGAGATTAAGTGAAGTAAGCCTTTGTTCTATCTCAGCAGCAACTCCAAGATTAATTCCTAGCCTGCCTGCTAGTTGCAGTCAGCAAGAAGAAAAAAAGGCACTCTTTGAAAAGTGATTTTAATCTCTATTTCTAAGTTCTTCAGTTCTCCATAAAGTTTCTACAGAATTTCTCCAAAATATTCTCTCTAGAACGTTCTCTTTGTTCTCTTCTTCTAATCTTGCTCTTTCATCCTGCTCTGATGTCACAATAATGTCCTTACTCTCAATATCGCTACTCCCATTGCTATGCCTTTTCTCAGTGCTATTACTCCCGATGTCTTTACTTCGCTCTGAAAGGTTTCTAAAAAAGTTCTTCTCTAAAACCTTTTTCTCTCTAAAAGGTTCCTCTCTTTCTCTTTGTTCTCAGCACTTATACATCTTTCAGAATACATGATCACATGGTAAAGAGTTCAACACAAGTTAACACAAAAATTCAAATTATAAATTGAATGAGAAGTTTACAACGGAATATTTACATGCATTTCCATTAGGAGTAATTATCTGGCTAAACGTTCATCATCTGTCATTAGCTGTAAAGGTTATGGAGAGTTGAAGACCATAACTAAGTTACCATTGAAGTTTTGTATAGATAAACCCAGTCAGTATTTTATCTTCTGTCCTTGCACCTATAGTAAATCCTCAGTTCTCTTTTTGTGACCTTTGGTTAATTGTTTCCCAACCTATTATAATGTGCTCTACGTTGATGATGCCTGCTTGCTATGTCAGAAGCAATTAACTCGTGACACTTGAAGACTGGAAGAGTTCTCACTGCAGTTTTGAGTATCAGGACTTAATAGCAGTCCTATATAATAAAAGCTTAATAATTACTAATGTAGAATTAGGAATTCTTATAGAATCATTAAGAAATCTGTCTATGTAGCATTACTACAGGACAGTACATATTTATAGTTGTGTAGGAATTTCTGGTTAGAGGGAAAGATTGAGACAATAGGAGAGATGATAGACATTGAAGGAGTAATTTTGTTCTTTTATTGCAATTACTTTTGGGGAACTAACTAGGGTTCTGTGAGAAATACTCAATCCTTTCTGAGGATGTGTTTCTAGAGACCCAAGCAGCTGGCCCACCTTCAACCTCATAAAAGATTCTGTCATTTTAATATTGCCACACCAAAGATTAAACCACTAATATGTGGCCTCGTTACATGAAGAGCTGAAATTATATTAAAACTAGTATAAAACTAACTCAGTTGTGAATTGTATAAAAATCATAAAGCATTCAAGAAATCCCCAGTCATCCTTACAGTTTATCTCTGAGCCCTATATATCCTTTACTTCCCTTTCTTCATCTAGAGCTTTGGACTGTTTAACAAGAAAACACATGGTGGGGCTGGAGATATGGGTCAGTGGTTAAGAGCACTGGCTGTTCTTCTAAAGGACTGGGTTCAATTCCTGTCATCCACATGGTACCTACAACTGTCTGTAACTTCAGATCCAGGGAATCCCAGTACCCTCAGACCGACATTGTAGGCAAAACACCAATGCACATAAAATAAGTAAATACCAGGTAAGACCACATGACCAGTTGCTAAAAGGAGGATTATAGTTGACAGGTGGCTTTTTTAGTATGTGTGTATGTTATGGTTTCTATTGCTGTGAAAAGAAAGCAAACATGGCAACTTTCAGAAAAAAACATTTTATTCAGGCTGGATTACAGGTTCAGAGGTTTAGACTATCTTTAATGTGGGAAGCATGGTGGCATGCAGACACACTTGGTACTGGAAAAGGAACCGAGTTCTACATCTGGATCAGCAGACAGCAAGAAGTGAGAGTGAACCATAGCCTGGCACCAGTATTTATAACCTCAAAGCCCATCCCAAAGACATACATCCTCCAGCAAGGCCATACTTATTCCAACAAGAACACATGTCCTAATCCTTTCATATCATAACACCATATGAGTCTGTGGGGCCATTTTCATTCATGGTACCACAGTCCAGTCTTGTTCATATGTAGAATATGCAGCCCAGTGTCAAAGATAGAAAAATTTCTCGACTTTTATGTTGAGCCTTATTTCTCCAATCTAGAATTCTTTCCATTATGTTCTGTCATCCTGATGATGTTCATTGTCATTATCTATGAACCCAAAATGGGGTATTACAGAGTAGAAGTGCTGATATCATTTGAATCTGAAGAAAAAGCCCTATCAGCGAACTGAATATACTCAACTGCTTTAAACAAGTCCCTTACTTCTTACTAGAAGAATAATTGGCTAAATTGATGTCAGATAATGACCATGGAGGTGAAATTTTCTGTTTAATACATGAGGATATTTTGTAAAGGAAAAGTGGCATTATGAAAATGAGAGAAAACTTGATATAAGTAATAGGTGCCTAAAAGATGTCTTACCTTGGTGTACAGTATATAAAGCTCAGTTGCATGTTCTTTCCTGTTTATACTACATGTGGCCAGATATGTGATGTGTGATCTGATATGTCAAGATTAAAGGTTAAGGAAGCAGTCATTTCTGCAAGATTTTGATAATTCCACAATCTTAAGTAAATCATATACATAAGCTTTGAAGTTGCTGTTTCTTGGAAGATTTTGTAAAGGAAGGAAACACTTGGAAATTAAGATACAAAGATACATCTGAAGGAAGAAAGAAGATTTTTACTAAGATCTTTGAAAATCTAAACGCAAAAACTTTGTGCACTTGCATGTGATATTCAAGAGCTTAGAAAAAGATTAGTATGCAAGATGATGGTACCTTACATTGCTCACATAACAGTATCAAGTAATAGCAACATACAGAGTAGCAACATGAATGGCTTGTACAGTGTATACTTGTTTTAATTTTAAAATTACATTTAGAGAGTGAATGTGGTATAGGAGTGCATATGCCTTTTTCTCACTGTGTTGGTGCCAGAGATCAAATTTAGTTTGCAGGCTTGAACTAAACACTGTTCCTGAATTACTTCTGTAGTTTCTTAGTGTAAAGATTGAGGTTGAGTGATCAATTCTGTGCATAGCTTATTTTTTCCTTAAACATGAAACTAAAGTTGATAATAGCAAATGGCCTCAGCACTTTAGAAGAGGCAAGAGGGTCTTGAGGTTCTGACCAGCACTGTCTAAATGGAACTTTTAATTTTTCTCTTACTAAATATACCACTCGTGAAATTTCCACAACACTATGTACTGTATGTATGTTTCTGTATTGTATACACTGTCCTTGCACATATTTCTCTCTATATTAACTCAGTAAAAAAAACACATTTTATGAAAAAACAAAATAGTAACAAAATTACAACCTTAAAGATTGTGCAAATAATATTCTCTTATAGCTGAATTAAACTTGACTTCAGCAACATAAAAATTGAAAGTTTTTTTGTTAATGTTTGAATATCAACAGATTACTGAACATGAATCATAGCAAGATGATGAGATGAGAAATTATAAGATGCAATTAAAGGATTGCTTAAAGGTTATTTTAGAATGAAGTTTAATAGCTTCTACCTTCTGAAGGTAGCTTTCTACCTTCTGAAGCTAAAGGGAGTAAACAAGTAGAAGAAAACTAACAAAATTTAAAAAAATAAACCCACAAATAGAAACAATAGGTGAAAAATGTAAACAAATCTGGTTTGGAAAAAAGACTAATACAATTAAAAAGGTTCAAGCCACACTGCTGAGAAAAAGACCCATAAGCAACACAGTTAACACCATGGGAGTTCTCATTGAATATCCAAAAAATTTGAAAACATTTGAACATCTTTTTAAATTTAGTGGTTACATGTACAACATAATGTGCACATATCTATGTAATGATCATAATCAAAAAGACTATCAACTTAAGAATAGGATAACAATGGAGCAGTTCTAGGAAGGGTAGCTGGGATGGATGGGAGTGGGGGGAAAGCGATGTAATTCTGTTTCAATAACATTAAAATGTTTAGTGAAGACTAATTTCTTGAAGGTCATAATCTCTTACAGTCTTATAGACAACCTCTCTTTAAATCTGTGTATGAAATTTACTGTGAAAATTTAGATACAACAAAAATTCAGGGTCCATACAGTTTCACTGTTGAATTCTGCCAAACATTAAAGGAAAAATGTTCAATCCTTCCTCTAGTTTCAAATTCATTTCCAATGATGATTCCGTATTCAAGACTATATTTAATGAAGTCACAGATCACTCTTGTCATGAATATGCAATAAAAAATTCTTTAAAATACAACAATATGTAAAAGTGATCATCAGTTTTGCCAAGTGAGATTTGTCTTGGGAGATGCAAGCATGCTCAGCTTTTAGAAATTAGCATTATTAATCATAATATAAAAGGATAGAAACAGGAAGAAAAATATGACAAAATTATTTATTTCTAATAAAAGTTTAGGAAACCTAGAGTAGAAGAAACCTTCATAACAATACAGACTTTAAGTTTGAAGAATTGGAGAACATTCACCTGAAATTAAGAACAAGCAGAGGATGCACAAAGTCACTATCCCCATTCAACTCTTAGAGCCAGTGTGGTGGTGGTGGTGGTGGTGATAGTAGTAGTAGTAAAGATAACAATGCCATGGATATTAGGCACAAAGAAAGTACGCTGTTCACGTTGAGCATTGCCATGGTAATTGACATAAACTCTAGATTTAAAAATAACATGCATATTACTAGTGTCTGGCAGCAAGCTATGAGAAATTGAAATTTCTTATAACATATTTCAAATATGACCAAATATAAATAGTAAATCAGCAAATTGTGCTTGACCTAAATGCTCAAAACAACATGTTTTATTGATATGTATATTAGAAGACTTAGGGTACCTGTCTGTCCTGTGATTCATCCTTATTCAAATATCACAGTTGGCTATAGTGTTTATACTAAAAGATAACTCAGAAATCTTTGGAAAAGCAACAATAATACAAAACTCATATTTGATAACATCCGCATAAATCTAAAACTTCAAGAAATATGATTTTTTTCAGAATAAACATAAAGGAAATTGGAAATAAAAAAAACAAAACACCACCAGGAATGTATTCCACATAAATGTGGTCAACTAAGAAGTTGTCATAGTGAGAAGCCAGTTTAGTAAGCATAGAAAGTAGTGTTTTGATGATTTTTAAAATATATGTACACACAGATTACATTATTAGCAACCTTTGAAAAAATATGTTCTCATGCAAAAACATTCAAGAGGCATGCATATTATAGAATGGAAAACTAAAACTTCAAAATAAAGCACAGTTAAGCATTTGATTCATTTAAGGAATTGGTGTCAGACAATATTTTGCTTTACAAAGCACTATTCAAATAAAGACATAACTAATAACAGAGAAAAAACCTTGTAAAACTTATTATATTAATGGCAATTGTATCTAAAATATATAACAGAACCAAAACAGAAAAAGAAAATGGATAGCACATAAAATTGGAGAGCTAATTTGAATAGACACTTAACTTGGGGGCTAAAGCATACAGATTAGCATCCAAAATGTGTAAGATCATGTACAATTGGAAAGTGGAATTATAACAGAGCACCACTAAATACATTCCCAAAGTAGCAATGCACAAGAATCAGGACTCTCACACATTGTAGAAATAATGAATCAACCATAAAACCTACTGTGACAGCATTTTCAACAAATTATGTAAAAGACTAGGAAGTACAAGGCTTCCTAGACAACTAGTTGTCTAAATTCAAATGTTTTATCTACATTTGAATTTATTTTGAGTACAAAATGATGTGAGATTTTGGGGAAACCACAACTAATTCTATAGTGTGGTTCTCTTTCAAAGGGTACTTTGTCAAAAGTACAAATCTACGCATCAGACACTAGATTTTACTGTATGTGAAATGTATATTATAAAACTTGTTCTATGCCCTTTGTGATTTGTATATATGCTTGTGATTAGTATAGAATTTTTTATGATATTCTCTGATCCACATTGGATATCTTTTATTTTGTAAACCCAATCAATTATCAGATATTAAACATAGAATTTTCTCCATTTTTATTTTTTTGAAGTAGTTTCCTTTAAGAATGTAGTTGAAAGATTTTTCTAAGTCTTTTTTCTATTTTTGTATATAAAGTGTATCCAGTTTTGGTAGAGAGATAGGTTCATCACTGATTTTTATTTCCTACTTGAAGGTATTTGTTGTTATCACTATGCATAGGATAATTTTGCCTGTATCTGCAGATGGTAATGGAATTTTTAAAACTCTCACCTCTTGCTTTTCCTATCTCTCTGAACGCTGATTCCCACAATAATGTATGGATGACACCAATCCAGTAGTACTGTTTAGCAGAAATAGTCACATAAATTTATAAAACATGTTAGTACTCTTGCTATATATTATGTGACATATTATAACTGTGCAAGAAAATTTACAAAGAAATTGCATTGTTACAGAAAAATGCATATTCTGGGAGATTGATACCTATGACCCATGTTATAGTCAAGAAAAATAGGCATGAAAAAATACCAAAAAGAATCACACTATTATTGTTCTAATGTTCCCCAAATATAAAGCTTCAGACAAGATTTTATATGACCTAAAATTTATAAGGATTTTTATATGTTTGGATTTGCCTTATTTTACAAAGCCTCTGTCTTTTAAGGAAATTATCAAACCTTTGAAGAAAATTATCAAATGCTAGGTAGAGGTATTTTATTGTTACAAGATGAATAGCAGGCTAATGATGATGCACATCATTTTTTTTTAAAAAAAAAATCGTTTTATTCATTTACATTTCAAATGCTGTCCCCCTTCCTGGTCTATCCTCCATGAGCCTCCACCCCAACCACCTCCCCTTGACTTCTAAGAGAGTGCTTCCCTACCAACTCCCACCTCACCCTTCTAGCAATCCCCTTCTCTGGAGCATCAAGTCTTTACAGGACCAAACACATACCCTCCCACTGAGCCTAGGCAGTCCTCAACTACAATATGTAGTGGGGGCTATGGACCAGCCCATGTATGCTCTTTGGTTGGTGGCTTAGTCTCTGGGTACGCTGACAGGTCCGGCTAGTTGATAACTTGTTCTTCCTATGGTGTTGCAGTCCCTTTCAACTTCAGTCCTTCCCCTAACTCTTCCATAGGGGTCTCCAGGCTCAGTCCAAATGGTTAGCTGTAAGTATCTGCATCTGTCTCAAATCAGGTGCTGGTAGAGCCTCTCAGAGGACAGCCTTGACAGGCTCCACCCCTATCTCAAAATTTTTGACCCAGAATTGTGCCTGTCTAAAGGAAATGCAGGGACAAGAGAATGGAGCAGAGGCCATCCAGAGACCATCCCAACTTGGGATCTATACCGTGTGCAGGCACCAAACCCTGACAGTATTGCCGATGCCACGTTGTGCTTGGAGACAGGAGCCTGGCATCATGGTGCACATCTTTAGTCTCATCACTAGGGAGGCAGAGGCAGGACAAGGCTCGTATACTTTTAAATTAAAGAGAGGATAGAATATTATATCCTACAGGCCCCTTCTATGCTACATGTAACCTGTCACCCAGATCTCTCACATCAGTCTTCAGATTCCAGCCAGGTAAATCTCCCTGACCCTCTCCACTCTCCCACAAAGCCTGTGAGATCTTGTCTAAGCCTCACATCCTTTGTCTTGCCCTAAAACCATTATCTAGGCTTTGCCAGGACTTTACCTCCCTATGCCCCAACACATGGTCCTCTCCAATGCCACATCCAACATTTCTGCCCAGTCAGATCTACCCATGCAACTACCACATTTCAATAATAAGTTTAAATATCAATAGCCTTGATTCCTCAATTGAAAGACACAGGCTGGCTAAATTGATCAAGAAATAGAATTCATGTGTCTTCTGTCTATAGGAAACACAGCTTTAAAATACGCATTGCCTTAGAGTAAAAGGATGGATAAAAGTAATCAAATAGGAATAGAAGGTAAGTAGGTGTTGCTATCCGTTTTTCTGACAAAATGTCAAAGTAAAATTAATCAGAAAAGGTAAAGAGGGACACTTCATTCTAATCAAGGGTCCAGTTACTTAAGAAGACACTACTATCCTAAACATATATACACCAAACTCTGGGGAACCCAATTAAAAAGAAAATAAAAAGATGGCTAGATTTAAGGACACAGATTAATATAAACTAATCAGTAGTATATGATTTAAATTCTCTACTTTCTCCAATAGGTCATGTGAAAAAATAAACATTTACTTCACAAAGTGAAATCAAATGAACATATCTATAAATTATTCTACCCAAACACCAAAGAATATACATATTGAAATTCCTTGTATCTCCTCTGACCAAAGTACAATTACACAAATTTATAGCAAACAAATATTCAGTAAATACATTCATGGACAAATACACAATTCATTACTGAATGATGAATATAGAAAGAAAGAAAAAGTTTCCTAGAACTAAGTGGCTGAAAACAACAAGCTTAGGGACACATTGAAAGCAGCTTGGTGAAGAAAATGTATAGCTCCATGTGTCTACATTAAGAGAGAACTTTGGGCCCATGTAGCCTAATGGAAAAGGTGTCTGACTTCTAGTCAAAAGAAAGAAGGATGCACATATATAACTTAATGATGGAACTGAAAACAAGAAAAATAAGAATAACCCAAATCCAAACTTAGTTGTTGGCAAGAAATACTAAATGAGCAGACATTGGAGACATTGGAATAAAGACTACAAAGAATTAATGAACTTAAGATCCAGTTCTTTGAGGAGGTAAAGAAGATGGGCAGACCCTTGGCACAATTAACCAAAAGAAAAGACTCTAATCAGAAAAGAATAAGGGATTATTACACCAGAGACCAAAGAAATTTAGCATAAGGAAATATTTTAAAAACCTGTTTCTTTTGAACTGGGGGGGGGGGGGGAGAGGGAAGGAGATAGATGAGTTTCTAAATTCAGCGACATTACCAAAATGAGATAAACTCAATAACCTATACTTATTCATAATGAGATTGAAATGGTAATATATAGCCTTCCAGCTAAAAATAGCCAAGGCCAGGTGGATTCACAGCAGAATACTACCAGACTTTCAAGGAAAATCCACAGCCATCCTTTTTAAACTATACAAAAACCAGAAAGATCATCCTCAAACTCCTGAAATACCATTATCACTTTTAATACCAGGGAACTAGACTAAAAAAATGTTCAACCAAATCCATGCAAACAGAATACAGAGATGCATCAAAAAGTTTATACACCATGACCAAGTTGGTTTTATCCTTCCAATATAGAGATGGAAAAAAATACTCAAAATGTAATAAACTATGTAAATGAGCTTAAGACAAAAATTAGATTTTCATAAACACATACATAAAAAGAATTTGACAAAAACCAATAGGCTTTCATGATAAGAGTCCTGGAAAATACCCACCAAAAAGAAGTTATATATGAAAAACCCACAACCAACATCATCCTAAAAGAAAAAGCTTGAAGCAATGCCACTGAAGTTAGAAACCAGACTATTCCTACTCCTGTTCAATATTGGCTTATTACTAGCTAAAGCAATAGGGTATGTGAAAAAAAATAAGGAGTATAAATAGGGAAAAAAGAATCAAATTGTAATTTGTAGAAGACATGATACTAAACAATAATGATACCCAAATTCTGGGCAAAAACTTCCAGAAAAGGTAAATTCAGCAATGTAACAGGATACAGAATTAGCTTGAACAAATCAAATAGATTGTGGACACACTTCTACTTGCAGAAGCCTCAAAATAAAATAAAAATAAAATAACCAAAGAAGTGAAGAACCTCTATAATGAAAATTTCAAATATGTGAAGGAGGAGATAAAGACACTAGCAAATGGAAAGACACACAAAGCTTATGGGTTAGTAGATTTAATATTTTGAAAATAACTATTTAATTTAAATGTTAAATTCAACCAGTACAACTCCATCTTCTCTCATGGGAATAGAAAAAAAGTACCATAAGATTCATTTGGAAACACAAAAGAGCTGAGATAGCCAAAAGAATACTGAAAGCAAACAAACAAAAACGTCTGTGGGGATTACCATTCGAGATTTTAATATATTTTATAGAGCTGTAGGAATAAAAATAATATACTTGCTAAATATACTAATAAAAAAAGAGTGTAGATCAGTGGAACAAAATTGAACACACAAACATGAATACACATAACTTCAGCCATATAAGCCTGAGAAAGCATCTTCAACAAATGATGCTCAGAAAAGAAGAATGAAATTAGACCCATATTTGTCACCTTGCACAAAACTTGATTCTACATGGGTCAAATACTTAAATCTGAAAACTGAGTACTCTTCATGATATAGGTGTAAAAAAGGACGTTCTAAATAGTACTCCATTTGGCCTAGAATTAAGGCCAACGACTTCATATAGCTAAATTTCTGTACATACAGCTAAAACCAAACAAATCTAATGGGTGAAGAGGAAGCCCACAGAATTGGAGACAATCTTTACCAGATATACATCAAGAGTTTAATATCCAGACTATATAAAAAACTCAAAAAATAAAATAGCAATAATTAAGTGACCTATTTAAATGGGCTTGAGATCTGAACAGAGAGTTCTCAAAAGAAAAACCTAAGAAGTACTTAAAAACTGTTCAACAGCACTAGTAATAAGAAATATGAAAACCAAAACTAATATTTTATCTTAACCCAGTTAACATGGCAAAGATCAATAAAACAACCAAAAATAAATACTGGAGAGGGTTGAGGGAAAGGAGAACCCACATTCATTGTTGGTGAAATTGAAAACTGGTGAAATTGAAAACTGGAGCAGTCACTATGGAAGCCAGTAAGGAGAATTATCAAAAAGCCAAAGAGAGAGAGAGAGAGAGAGAGAGAGAGAGAGAGAGAGAGAGAGAGAGAGA
>JADRCH010000243.1:6744428-6757314 GCA_019843965.1 Rhynchomys soricoides
AGAGAGAGAGAGAGAGAGAGAGAGAGAGAGAGAGAGAGAGAGAGAGAAGAAAGAACGAGCTATTTGACCTTGCTATACTATGACTTGGGTTTTTGGGTACATGCCCAAAACATGACATCATACTCCACAATACTCACTTTGCCATAGTCATTGCTGCTGTATCCAAAATAGCTAAATTTCCTTCAAACAAGGAATGGATAATGAAAATGTGATTTATATACACTATGGAATACTATTCAGTATAAGAAAAATGAAGTAATGTATTTTGCAGGTAAATGTATGAAACAAGAAAAGATCACATTGTGTGCAATAACCTAGACCCAGAAAGACATCTTCTGTCTCTTTGGAGTCTTTTATCCCCAAATCATTAGAAGTCAGTACATATACTGGAGCAACTGCAGAACCAGAAAATGAGACTATTGCCTTGTTAGGTGGTTGTGAGTTCAATAAAGAGAAGAAAAGCAAGATATAAATGATCTGATTGGGTAAGTAGCTCTAATTAAGGAGAGGGAAAGGAAAAGGAAACAGGGAAGAGGGTAACATAACCATAAGGATATCTAAAAAAGTCATACATAAACATACTATTTACTATACATTTTAAAAAGCCCTCTAATGTATGCAAGTCTGTGTATAAGTATACATATAGAGTTTAAATAAAAATTTCTCCCTTGTACTTATAACAATGCTCCCTCTAAGAGCCAAAGACTATTTTCAGTTGGTGGAACTGTTTGAAACCATTTAGAAGGCATGGCCTTGTTGAAGGAGGTGTTACTGGGGTTGGACTTTGGAGTTTCAAAAGCTCACACAATTTCCAATCTACTTGTTTCTCGGTCTGTCTGTTTCTCTGTCTGTCTATCTATCTGTCTCTCTGTCTCTTCTTCCTCCCTCTCTTTCTTCAACCCTCCCTCCCTTCCTCACTCTAACTTGTAGATCAGGCTGTACATTCTTAGCTACTGCTCCAGAGTCATGCTTCTCTGTCTGTTGCTGTGTTGCCTGCATGATGGTCATGGACTCACCATCTGAAAGTGTAGCAAGAACCCTATTAAATGTTTTATTGTATTAGTTGCCTGAGTCATGGTGTTGCTTCATAGCAATAAAGAAATAACTAAGACAATCACTAACTAAAACAACTACAACGAAAAACTAACAGCAAGTATAAGAAACCCTCCTTTGATTGTTGGTCAGGGTTGTCCAAGATATTTCCAATATATCACAGGCTATTGCTATCATTCTTGTTGCCTCCCAGAAGTATTAGGTAAGTCCCTATTGCTGAAAATATACTATACTTCAGACACAAGGTCTAGAGTCCCCAAAGCTGGAACTGATATGAAAGCCTCCTCCCTGAGGACTAGATTTCATGCTATCAGAAGGCACTAAACAAGCTTCCAAAAGTGGGAAGCAACCAACAGTCCTACCAAAGTATGATACCAGTGAACCAATACAACAACCAGCATGGCACAATAAACCTAAGGGTGCAGTAGTGGCCTTCGTACCTTAGCGATAACCAACAGCTCTCCAAAACTTTCTGTCTGTCATTGGAAACCTAGCCAGCTACCCAGGTTTAGTGAAATCATGGTATTGGAGAAGAACCTACTACTACCACTTCCCCAAAATTGTATAATTCCTAACTAAACAACCATGCTTATACCCCCAGATATATTTAAGTGGATTCCTCACCCTCATTGAAGAAACTTCACTGTGCAATATACAGAAATTGTTACAGATATCTACAATCAAATAAAATGAAGACTTGTGGAGCTCAGTCCCAGTGGACACATGTACAAAACAACTCATGCACCTATGGCTCAGAGCACTTGGCAGAAGAAAGGGTGGAAAGATTGTAAGAGCCAGAATATCAGGAAAGTTGCTGTGAGACTGTCTCCTAGCTGTGTCAGATGCTACACCAGTTAATTCTCACTAAAATGACTGCCTAAACTGGAGTTGAGCTGCTACAACAGTAACGATGGCAAAGTGGAGGGGGAAAGATTGTGAGGCCTGAGCCCTAAGCCAAAACAACAGGCAACTAAAGAATGCTGGCAGTGGGAGAAAAATAGTCCTACCCAGGGAAGAGCAGATCAACTGGTTATCCAATAACAAGTGGTCAGCCTTGAAAACATACAAGTATCATATTCAGACTGAGTTTATTATATTTAGAAATATATACATGTTCATACATATATATATATTTAACAGTAACTAATATAAAAAATAGGCCATAATTTTGAAAGAGAGCTAAGAAGGGTATATGGGAGGGATTGAAGAGATGAAATGAAAGAGGCAAATAGAATAATTTATAATATTAAAATACAAATATGAAAAAAATTAAAAAAAATTATTTTTTGAATACATCTAAAATTTAATAAATTGTTTTGTTAAAAAGTTGTGTTGAAAGACAGTCCCATTATAATAATGTTAGCTCAAGGTATTTTAAGTTATTGTCATAAGAGATCTGCATTCATAATGTGTGGTAAAGTGACCATCTCTTTGCTTTCCACATTCTGTACTTTGATCAAATAGTATTTGTCTGGTTAATAGGATACAGCAAAATGAATGGCCTATTTCAAATATCAAAACTTTCAATGTCTTGATATCAAATTTATGAAAATTAAAAATTTAATGTAAATAATTTTAAAATAAAGATAAAAAGGTAATTCAAAAATTATTTATAGTATATATGTAATGGCAAGATTCAAATTTCTAAAATTCAGATTTGTCAATCTGCTTTTTATTGTTATTAGTATTTTATTCAGTGATATGACTTATATGCTACTTAGGGTTTCAAAGACTATCATTATTGACTATCACCGCTTTGTGTTCTCATTTGGGAGCTTGATGGTGGAAAGATCTATTTCCAAACACATATAGGTTATAAGTAGAATTTTTGCTGTCATAGAACCCTGGGCCTTTGGTTTTATGGGTTGCTGGCAGAGGACATTCACAGTTCCTCAAAACTGCCTTCTACCCTCATCACATAGCTTTCCTACCTGGCTGCTTCCTTTTTCAGGCCTGCAAGAAGAATTTCTAAAGGGAAATATACCAAGCTCTACTCAAACTGATGTAATGAAGTATCCTATCCCCTTTGCCAGATTCTATCAGAAGCAACTCTAAGGTATTGTCTAAAGTCAAAGAAAGGGGCCATTATCCAAAGTCATGAACACCTGGAGGTGAAGATCATAGGGGTCCCTACACCTCCCCACAGAAGGTGTGATTATATGACTATGCATTGCTGCATACATTAAAAAAATCACTGGCAATGAACAAATTTATCTATAAAAGTAACTTAAACAAGTAAAACACCAAGGAAAAATGAATTTTTGGGGAAGAATCATTTTATATTCAACATAAAAAAGCCAGGTAGAAAAGTGTGCTTTAAATGATGTTTGAAAAGTTCAAAGTTAACTATTGATTGAAATGTAATTTCCCAGAATAAGAACTGTGTTTTGGAAATCAAACATTTTATTTATAGTGACATTTTTAGAAATTTTCAGGCACATGGGACAGAAATGCAAAGATACTGGATGCAGTCTATAAGAAATGCAGTTTACTTAATAATGATGAATGCACATATTTATATAATCATCATAATTGTATCTTAAGTCCATTTTATTTTCACTCTTTTATAAATAGTATCAGCAAGCCTCTGTATTAACCAACTCTACAGGTGTTATATTCACATCTTAATTTTAAAACTTTACATAGTCAGAGCCACCAAAAGTAATAATAATCCTGCCCAAGAGATTACCTTATTTGATTTGAAGCTATACTTCTGAACCATGGTATAAAAACATAGTAACACTGTCATAATAACAGACATGTATATCAATGAAATAGAGTAGAAGACCTATCTATAAATCTGCACAGCTACAGAATCCCAAGTTTTGACAGACTCCAAAAAATAGAGGGAATAGGGGAAAAGACAGCTTACTTAACAATAATAATGAAAACTGGGATGTCCACATTTAGAAGAATGGAGCCAAATGTTTCATTCACAGTGCACAAAAATCAACTCCAAATGAATCAAGGACTTCAAAATAAAACCCAAACTTTGAAACCGTGGAAAAAATAGAAACTATATGTAGGTATAAATAAATAGGTAACATTTTTATTTTATTTTATTTTTAATTTTTGAAACTTTATTTACATCTCAAATGTTTTCCCCTTTTCAGGTCTCCCCTTTGCAAACCCCCTATCCCATCCCCCCTTCCCCTGCCTCTATGAGCATATTCACCCACCCACCCTCCCTATCTTCCCTCCCTGGCATTCCCCTACACTGGGGCATCTAACACTCTCAGAGGAAAGGGCCTTTCCTCCCACTGATGGCCAACAAGGCCCTTCTCAGCTACATATGTGTCCAGCACCATAGGTCCCTCCATTTGCATCCTTTAGTTGGTGGTCCAGTATCTGGGAGTACCGAGGAACCTGACCAGTTGGCACTATTGCTCCCTCCCCATGGGACTACAAACGCCCTCAGCTCCTTCAGTCCATTCTCCAACTCCTTCACCTGGGATCCCACCCTCAGTCCAACAATTGCTGTGAATTTAATCATGGATGTTTTGAACTTTTGGGCTAATATCAGCTTATCAGTGAGTACAAAATATGTTTGTTCTTTTGTGACTGAGTTATCTCACTCAGGATGATATTTTCAAGTTCCATCCATTTGCCTAAGAATTTCATGAAGTCATTGTTTTTAATAGCTGAGTAGTATTCCATTGTGTAAATGTTCCACATTTTCTGTATTCATTCCTCTATTGAGGGAAATCTAGGTTGTTTCAAGCTTCTGGCTACTATAAATATGGCTGCTATGAACATAGTGGAGCATGTGTCCTTATTGCATATTGGAGCATCTTCCGGGCATATGCCCAGAAGTGGTATAGCTGGGTCCTCAGGTAGAACTATGTCCAACTTTCTGAGGGTCTGCCAAACTGATTTCCAGAGTGGTTGTACCAGTTTGCATTCCCACCAACAATGGAGGAGTGTTCCTTGTTCTTCACATCCTCACCAACATCTGCTGTCACCTGAGTTTTTTATCTTAGCCATTCTGACTGGTATGAATTGGAATCTCAGGGTTGTTTGGATTTGTGTTTCTCTGATGACTAAGGGTGTTGAACATTTCTTTAAGTGCTTCTCAGCCCTTTGAGTTTCCTCAGTGGAGAATTCTCTGTTTAGCTCTGTTCCCAATGTTTGATAGGGTTATTTGGATCTCTGGAGTCTAACTTCTTGATTTCTTTGTATATATTGGATATTAGCCCTCTATGGGATGTAGGATTGGCAAAGATCTTTCCACAATCTGTAGGTTGCCGTTTTGTCCTATTTACAGTGTCCTTTGCCTTACAGAATCTTTGCAATTTTATGAGGTCCCATTTGTCGATTCTTGATCTTAGAGCATAAGCCATTGGTGTTCTGTTCAGGAACTTTTCCTCTGTGCCCATATGTTCCAGACTTTTCCACACTTTTTCTTCTACTAGATTCAGTGTATCTGGTTTTATGTGGAGGTCCTTGATCCACTTGGACTTGAGCTTTTGTACAGGGAGATAGGAATGGATCAATTTGCATTCTTCTTCATGTCGACCACCAGTTGAGCTAGCACCATTTGTTGAAAATGCTGTCTTTTTTCCACTGGATGGTTTTAGCTCCTTTTTCAAATATCAAGTGACCATAGGTGTGTGGGTTCTGCATCTTCAATTCTATTGCATTGATCTACCTGCCTGTCACTGTACCAATAGCATGCAGTTTTTATCACTACTGCTCTGTAGTACAGCCTGAGGTCAAGGAGGTAAAATCTTTTTAATTAGTACTTCATTTGCTGAGGAAATAAGGCAATTGACAAATGGAATTTTATGAAGTTATAAAGTTTCTGTACCACAATATATAGACTCAATCAAGTATAGAAACAGCCAACAGAATGAAGGAAAATGTGATATATGTGTGTGTGTGTGTGTGTGTGTGTGTGTGTGTGTGATAGAGGAAAAACATATAAAAATTCAAAATTCAAAGAAGAAATTAATATTAAAGCAGACAACACAATCAAAAATTGGTTCATGGAATTAAACATCTATGCCACTCTTGGATATGTACCTAAATAACTTTATATACTAATTCATGGATCTACTTTGAATATCTAGGTAAAATAATCAGTCTAGATATATATCAACTAATGAATGGATGATAAAAAGCAGTACATATGCATAATGTAATTTTATGCAGCCATAAAAATGAAATGATTTTGAAGAAAAGTTGATGGGAATGGAAAATATTATAGTAAATGAAGAAACCTGGCTTAGAAAGATAAATGAATCCAAAGCCGTGCTTCAAATTTAGATTCTGTAGATTTAAATTTGGGTGTGTTTACAGAAGCCAATGAACAAGAATGAAGCCACGTGGAAGAGTAAACTAAACAGGGGATATCAACATGATCAAAAACCTAAAACTGGGAAAGATGTGGATCTAAGTTGTGAATACACTATCGTTACTCCCTAAATGAATATATTGTCTAATTCTTTTCAAGATATGTATTTGTGTAGTAGTGAAATACTCAGTCTATGGCAGTGAATTTGAGATTTTGGAGAGGGTGATGGTTAATAAATAGATTTACATATTGTCAAAGTGTTGAATAAGGGCTTAAGAAAGGAAGAAATGTGGATACAAGAGGGTAATAGGTGAATAAATACATTCACAATACATTTTGTATATTTGAGAAACCATTGAAAACTTAAAGAATAAACTTATGGAAAGATGAGAATAAGGCAAGTTTCATAGTAACTACATAGTATCATATGAAATAATACTGACAACTCATGGTCAGTATGGTAATTTAGCAATCCAGTTTTAGGTATTATTATAATGTTATGACAACCATCATAAAAGCATAATATTAGGACCACCAGGCTCTAAAAAATCATGGAAAACTTTTATCAATTAAGTATATATATATATATATATATATATATATATATATATATATATATGTAGGATCTTATATAATCAGAGTTATAAATAAAATTTCATTCAAATGATGTTAAAGTAAATGCTCAATAACATTTATGAAAGAACATTAAGGTTTATATATCATGATAATTCATTGTGTTTTCTGTTATTAAAAATTTTGGTTCCTTGAGGAAACTAAATCTCAATAAAAAATTATTATTAGTATCTTACATCATGTCACACAATAAGTTTATTTTTAGGGTAATCAGGCTGGAGATGCTACCTATTGAAGTAGTATTTGTGGTTCTGGGGTTTATACCTAGGGCCTAAAGCAAGGCAACCACCCTCCTTCCCTCAGTCCTTCCCTTTCCCTCCCTCCACTCCCTTTTTCCCTGGCTACTCCCTCCCTCCCCTTCTTCCTTTCCTCCTTTCCTCCTTTTCTGCTTCTTCTTCTTCTTCTTCTTCTTCTTCTTCTTCTTCTTCTTCTTCTTCTTCTTCTTCTTCTTCTTCTTCTTCTCCTCCTCCTCCTCCTCCTCCTCCTCCTCCTCCTCCTCCTCCTCCTCCTCCTCCTTCTCCTCCTCCTCCTCCTCCTTCTCGCCTTCTTTCTTCTTTCCTTTTCTTTAGCTTGACACATCCTCATAGGAACATGGGTGAGGGTTGTTTCTTTTTTCTTTTAAATTTTTGAGAATCCTATATAATATTATTGTAATTATGTCATTTATACCCGCCTCCCACCTATTTCCTCTCAAGTGTGTGGCTTCTTATTTAATTATTGTTACATTCCTGCCATGTGCACAGACTTGTTTGTGTGAGTATGACTTAAGACTAGCACTTGGCATTGGATAACCTATCAGGGGGCTTGTCACAAGAGCAGACTTACTCTTTCTCTCTCAGTAACCATTAATTACCAGTAAGTCTTCAACTAAGTGTGAGACCTTATGAAAATTTCCCCATCCATGTTGAGCCTGTACAATAAAACAAAGAGATGCCTTTGTAAACTGTGTGGTGTCTAAAATAGATGATGAGCATTTATCACTGAAACATTGAATGAATTATTCATATAAAGTACAGATATAGAATATTTTAATTTAATGAATAAGTATTAGTCTCAACTACATTAGAGTTTTCTTGCTTAACTTTAATTTTATTTAGCTCATTTCTAGTGCTTCTTGCCATGTGGTTTTTCTTGTTATATGTGTACTAAAGTAGCAACATATTATACAATAGGATGGTGTTCAGCTATAGCTCTCTGAAACATAAAAAATAACAAAATAAATTTCCTCTTAATTAATCAGCTGTCATGAAGCAAGAATCATTAGTTTACTCAAATCTCCAAATATATTCAGAGCTTTAAAAACTGTGAGCTTATGCTGTTCGTAAAGTGCATATTACTTTTTAACCAGAAACATATTCTTTACCTATTGAATGAGAAGACCACATTTTTCCCCATCCATACTTCCATTCCTTTGAGGATCCCTGGTTTGGCAAAATAATGTACTGCTTAGAATTTTGTGCTGAGTTAGCCTTCTGTTTCTCTGTACTTTTCTGATGTGTTATCATCCCATTTTTGAATTCTAATACTCTTTCCACCTTTGTCTCTTTAGAATAAAATCTATATTCACTATTTTAAAAATTCATTCATCATGTTTGAATGATTCTAATCTACAATCTGCATCTATTTCAATAGTGATTGCTAAAATCAGTAACAGTTGACATATTTTATTTCACATGAGAATATGATATGCCAGTTACCAAATAGCCCAATCTGGTTGAGGTTGTAGTATATTAAGAGTTAGTGTTCATAGCAAAAAGACAGAGTAGATACAAGTGCAGAAAGGGGATACTGAAGACCCAATAAGGGGTTAAAAACACAGATACAGAACTGACAAAGAATAGAATTTCCAGGCACAAATCCACCTGGCAAGAAGTTTTGAATGTCAGTTTGGAGTATCATATTGAAGTTGACCATGTATCCTGGGCAGGAGAAATTATGCTTGACCTGAAATCTAGGAAGAGTCACATGTTCATCCTCAAGTGATCTCTCTGATAAAGTTTCCTAACAAATGACTGTTTCACCATGTGCTATGAAATCTATTGGAGGTCATTTTTTTTTTTTATACTCTTGTGTAAGGGAATTATACTGGATTATTGATCAATTCACATTCTAGAATTTCAGATATGACTTGAAATATTCAGAGACAGAATTTTTATGGAAATGATATTACTTCTGTGGTATACTGGCAAGTTATGCTTGTAATTTTTATAAAAAATGCAGTAGAATCAGCAGATGGGACTAAGTGAAATTTAAGAAGTTTATGCACAGCAAAAAAACCTACCAATAGATTATAAAGGATCAAGAATGGTGGAAAATCTTTATTAGCTATACTTCAGACAGGGGGCTAATATTCAGAATTTATAAGTAATAGGAATAATTAAACACCAAGGAAGCAAAATTGACGATGAGTAAAAGGGCTGATGAAATAAATAGTTATTCTCAGTGTTCAAACAAATTAAAATTACTATGAGATACCATCTCACTCTAGTCAGAATGTCTATCTTAAGAAATTTGGCAACAAATGTAGCAGAGCCTACAGGGAAAGGACCACCCTTGTTTATTACTTGTAGGATTGAAAATAAATAAAGGTAGTGTGGAAATTAACTTGGAAATACTTCAAAAAAATAAAAATAAAACTGCTATGTGATAGAGCTATGCCACTCATGGGCATGTACCTCAACAGTCCCCTAAATTACCCCAGACGTAGTGGTAGATCTATGTTTATTACTGCTCCATGCACAATAGCATGAAAATGAAATGAGCCTAGATGTCCACCAACAGCTGAATGGATAATAAAAGTGTAGTGCATTATACATGATGGAGTACTATTCCACTATAAATAAAAGTGAAATACTGGAACTTGAAGGACAAGGCATGAGTATAGAAGCATAATGTTAGGTGATGTGATCCAAACTCAGAAAGAAACAAAACCTAACATACTCTCCCTCAAGTCTATTCCTAGCTCATAATGTATACATTAAAATGTGCAATTGGTATACACATAGGTAATATCTAAAAGTTTAGAAAGGTGATTTAAATAGATGATGAGGATGGATAGAATATATTCAAAAGTATATATGAATTATAAAAGAGTATATAAAGCTGTCTGCCCCTAATTTCAATTCCATTAGAGTCACCCTCCATGGTAGATTGTGAGTTTAACTTTCTGTGTATTTACGAAGTACTATTTTTCACATTCTAAAGAATACAGCATGCATTATTATTTTAAGAAAATGACTAAAAATTGGGTTTTCTTTTTAATTCTACTGTCCATTAATGCAAAAGTAATTAGACACAGGAATCATACAAGAGTATATAAAGCTATTTTCCCTAATTTCAGCTCCAATTCCCCTCCATGATGGATATGTGAATTCAGCTTTACTGAGTTCCTAAGTATATTTGTCACATTACTCCATTTAGAACAAGTAATTTATTTTCAAGATGTTCCAAGGTGAGGGTCTTTTAAGTTTGAAATTTCTCCATTTTGTGTTCTGTTTAAAACCATATCAAGTCATCCTATTACCATGTTATTTAATATGCAAGTTTTATTGCTATACATAAAGTATGGCTAAAAGTTTCCAGTAATTTTGAGTGTATGTCAGTATACTTTTTGTGTGTGTGTTTAAGATGTATACAAAGAAACTTCTGGTTTATTCATTAGAATAAAACAAGGCAACATTCAATCTGAAAGCTTCTATTCAACACAGAGTACTTCAGTACATGACAGTATTCACTGTCACTCTTGATAGCAGGAGCCAAAAGATTCCCTAGTGAGAAAAACCACCCATTATTCTTTTTACATGATGCATTGCAGATGGTGGTGCCACATGTCTTACAGATATAGAATCCAAATACAATTTCCAATGAGAAAGGTATATTAGTAATTTTCCATCTCTATGACAAAAATACCAGAGACAATGGGAGAAAGGATTAACTTGTCTCACGGTTTGGGAGATTGCATTACATATCAGCTTCCTTCTTTACTTGTAAGCTGTGGTGAGGCAGAACATCATGACAGGGAACATGAGTTGGAATAAAACTTTTCATCTCATGTTCAGGAAGTAGAAAAAGACAGGAGGGATCCAGGGACAGAATATTCCTTCAAAGGCATGCAGTCAAGTGACTTTCTTCTCCAACAACACACTCCCTTCTGATATCTCAGTCAATAATAACTCATGAATAGATTGATTCATGAATTTAGTTCGTGAGATTAATTAATGCAATAAGCATCCTAATTATCCTCTCACTTTTTAATATGTTCATAAATTGGGGATCAAATATTCACTATATTAGTATATTTGGAAGATGCTGACCCCACTGATTCATGTATTTATCAAAATTCAAAGTACATTTAGCCATTCAAGAGTTCTAAATTCTTAATCATCCTCTATTTCTTACAATTCAAATCCTGAATTTCCTTTGACAATAAAGGAAATGCTTGATCTGTGAGACCTTTTAGAAAATTTCAAAGTAAGTCATGAGCTTTCACTATAAAAAGGGCCTTGGGGTGAAAGGCTCATTTTCAAGAGGAAGAACAGAAAGATAGTGGGAGTAAGAACAATGGAAGAACAAAACCCCATAAGAAAATATCACATTCTGTGTGTCCACACTCAGCATCTTGACCACACTGCATTGTGATGTGAATTTTCAACTCCTGGAAATTCCATTCTCAATATCCTTGGCAGCTGCAGCAGATATGATCTAATTCTTATCCTGGCTCTGTTCATGACCTGTGGCTCTCCTCAGTAGATATTCCGTATAACTCTTGTATAATGTCTTAGTATTAGACATTTCACTGTTTCATGAATCATAGTTTGGATGCATGGATTTAGGTCCCACTGACCTCCCTCAGCTTGTAAGAGTATGGCAGAAGCTTTCATGACTCTGCAAGCCTCCACCTCTACACCTGAGAAACTACCATTATCACATGGATGGCATAAATGTCTATTAATGACATCAGCAGTATCAGTGCCCTCTTCAATCATTGCCACAGTAGCCACTGAGAACTAGGATAGCTAATTTTGCAAATATGTAGTCGTTTGAGCCAGGCATTTTGGAGATACCATCTTTAAAAATCAGTGTATTTCCAATAATTATACACCTTTTCATAGATTAGCTTGCAATGGGTATGGTCTGGTCAATTCCTGAGATACCCTCAAGGCAGGCACTTTTACTATTATTTCAATAAGAATTACTTTGTTTGTGTTTGTTTGTTTCCTTCTTTCTCTTTCTTTCTTTCTTTCTTTCTTTTTCTTTTCTTTTTTCTTTTGTTCTTTTTTAGTTTTTCAAGACAGGGTTTCTCTGTGTAGTCCTGGCTGTCCTGGAACTCTATAGACCAGGCTGACCTCGAACTCAGAAATCCACCTGTCTCTGCCTCCCAAGTGCTGGGATTAAAGGCATGCGCCACCACTGCCGGCAAAATGTTTGTATTTTTTTTAAAGTTTTACTTATTTGATTTATATGCATACACTCTGTGTCTTCAGACACACTAGAAGAGGGCATCGGATCCCATTACAGCTGGTTGTGAGCCACCATATGATTGCTGGGAATTGAACTCAAGACCTCTGGAAGAGCAGTCAGTACTCTTAACCACTGAGCCATCTCACCAGCCCCTCTTTCTTTCTTTCTTTTGACCTTTCTCCTTCCTTCTTGTCTTTCCTTTTTGTTTCTTTCATTCCTTTACCTCTCCTTCTTCTTCTTCTCCTCCTTTGCTCTGTAAGCAGGAAAGAGATCTCTTAAGTTTCAGCTATTGAGCTGCATGTCAGAGGTGTGCTACCTCTCATCCCAGAAAACAGTTATCACTGCAAGTAGGATAATCTTGCAATGCAGTGTAAATAAAATATACATGAACAAGCCCTTCATATATATATATATATATATATATATATATATATATATATATATATA
>JADRCH010000243.1:6757324-6820700 GCA_019843965.1 Rhynchomys soricoides
TATATATATATATATATATATATATATATATATATATATATATATATTTATTTTAAATACATTAAAGTATATATTTAAATTATATATATATATATATATATATATATATATCCCTTTTTAATAAATAAAATCCTAGAAACTTTACCAATTGTCAGTGGGGTTTATATTAACTTAAGTAAATATTTTTCATAAGCGGTATTGCCAGTTATTGAATAAAAGCTATTCTTTTTTGAGATAGGAAAATGTTTTATTATTATACTGCAGCCCTATATTTCTCCTAAGACTAAGTCTTACCCCCCACTGACATGCTTTCCCCTCCACTGCGTCAAAAGGAACCAAACAAGAAAGAAGACCAACCAAGGCTGGCCCCCAGTATTTATGGACATCCCAAATGTTGCACCCTACTGATCCCCCTCTCAGAGTTCCACCCCCTATCCTCCCCTTTGCCTCTGAAAGTGCAGTCCCATCCCCCATATCCTCCAACCATGGTGTATCAAGTCTCTGCAAGATTAGGTGCATTCTCTCCTACTGAAGCCAGACATGGCAGTTTATGGGAGCTCTCAGGGGTCCATGTTAGTTGACACTATTGGTCTTACTGTGGTGTTGCCATCACCTTGAGGGTCTTTGATCTTTCCCAACTCTTCCATAGAGGTCCCTGACCTCCATCCAATGTTTGTCTGTGGGTATCTGCATCTGTTTCATTCATATTCTGGCTAGAGTCTCTCAGAGTGCTGCAATATTAAGCTCTTGTCTGCAAGCACAACGTAGCATATCCTTACATTTCTTTTACACAGGACCAGTTTTTGAGTTAAATTTTTTATAGGTGGGTTGTTGTTCCCATTCCTCCACTGGAGGATTCAGAACAAACGAATTTTCAGTAAGTATCTAAAGAATATCCATAGAAAGCTAAATACATTGATGATGGAGTGGACCATAAGTATTATGTGACTGTAGAAGCCTGAGTTAAATAGGCTACTTTATAACCACCAGTACAAAGAAAAAGGTCATGGGTGAAGGTCTAATATAATAGAAATTAAATGAAAAAGCACTGGGAGGTACACACATGAGATGTGTACTCCATGCATGAATGGAACAAGCAGAATATATATATGAATAAAAGATTAATCTAAAAAGATATGATTACTATTTTATTAGATGTATCCGAATCAGGTTGATTATATGAATATATGTAGCAATCATGAATAGTACTCTCTAGTTAATAAACATAAGATCTGGATTAGGTTTAGTCTTTGTAACTTTTCAGTAAGAAGTTGAGAGACAAAATATGCAACAACAACAAAATCACAGATATGTTGAATTTCTATCTAAACCAAGACATTCATGTGGTTGTCATGTGTGAAAGGCAAAACCACTCTTGGGAGTGGCTCAGGTCTTAGTTTGGACACTTTTGTCTTATCTTTTAGGCTTGAGTTGTTCTCCAGCCTCACATGGGGCTCAGCCATGCAGGCAAACAGGCAGCTTTGAGATCACTGATAGCTCTCTTGGAGTTTTCTGCTCCCCTCCAATGTCCTGCTTTATTGATTCTATTCTGGATCTCTATAACCAATAGACTTTCAGCTTTACATTTTTGCTGGGATAGGATTTGTTCTCACTAAAATGATTATAATCTTACAGATGAGCTATTATAAGATTTTCCCTGTCCAATTGCATTAGGACAGCAGGAGGCCTGTGATTGGCCAGGGAAAAAAGAGGCAGAGCTAAGAGTTGCAGAAATAGGGAGCATCTAGGAAGAGAGGAAAAGAAGAAAAATGGCGGTGGATGTGAACCAGTGTGGCTTTAACCAGCCACACGTAGTTGTGATATCATAAGGTTAGAATAATTGGGATAAAGCTTTTATCATTATCATTTGGTTCTGAAATTATTGTATTGGCTTCTTGTAAATTGCGAATTTATTGATACATAAATCTGATTGGTTAATTATAAGGTTTAAAAGTTTTGACTTAACTTGGTTAATGGGTGGTGTGGTGGCTGACAGTAGGGTGGACAGTCATTGTGTTGGCCTGGTGACAGCTATCTACCAAAGGACTCGGGAGCTCCAGCACAGAGAGACAACCAAGTTGAGATCATACAGCTGGAGCCATGTGGTCTGACAGTTGCCAGGGATAGCGCAGAACATGCCTGCTCTCTTTTTTAATATTTCCCGCAACAAGCTATGCTAATTGTCATGCCTATGTAGAGAAGTTTGAAGTAAGGAGAGCTCTCTGTTGGGACATCATATGTCATCTAAATTGACATTGTCAAGAGCTAAAACAAAATAGTTTGCTTAAGACCATCAAGATCAGAAGAAACCTTTGTAAAATTCACTGCCGGCTGGATTACCTTAGTAAATTAGATGTGTGTATCAATTCATTTTTTCCTCCTTCTCTTAACCTTCTCATAAATGCCAGGCATGTGGTTTCCAGTGTGCGTACAAAGTACCAGAACAAGTTCAGCTTCTGGCTCACTAGATCTGCTTGAGGCCTGATCTATTGAACGTGGTTATGTATGTCCAATGCTGTGTGTGTGTGTGTGTGTGTGTGTGTGTGTGTGTGTGTGAAGCAAATGTTGGTTCACTTTGAAGAGCACTTCTAATAATATTTTCATGAATCATGATTTACAGGCAATATCTCCTGCTTGCAGGTTTTATGGAAGAGCAATTATTTTTTTTTTGGCAGAAGATGAGTTCTTATGGTTGATTTCAGGATGAAGAATCTTGGTTATCCATGTGAACAGAGAAAGTATCATCTCCTTTGTGATTTGGAAGGTATGGCAGTACCTATACAAATACTCCCAAGGAAAGCCAAGAAGTATACCTATCCTAATTGGCAGGTAATTTTTCTAAACTAGTCTGAAAATAATAATTCACCTAAGATAGCTATTAAGCATATAGATTCTCAGATACTGGACTAGACTAACTAAATCTCCAAGGATGGGCATTAAATAGCATGGGATACTCTTAGTCTCCAGCAAACTTAGAAGAAGAAAGTATAAGATTGCTTTTTCAAGTAAAACACAAATTCCATGGGAATAAGTCACTTCATAATTTTGCATTGGACATGATTTAACCAGCTAGGTTTCTGGGAACAACTAGAATTAGAAATACTCTGAAGTAAATTTAAATAAACATGTGAAGGAGGGTGACCCTGTAGAAGGACCAGCAGTCTCAATTAATCTGGACACCCAAGATCTCTCAAACACTGGACCACCAACAGGCAGTATACACCAGCTGATATGAGGCCCCTAACACATATACAGTAGAGCACTGCTGGGTCTATGTCCAATCAGAGATGAAGCATCTAACCCTCAAGAGACTGGAGGCCCCAGGGAGTTTAGAGGTCAGGTGGGGTGGGGGCTGGGGTTATGGAGTGGAGACATCCACGAGGAGACAGGAGATTGGGGAGGAGTTATGGGATGTGGAACAGCTGGAAGGTGGAAGGAGGGAGTAAAATTTGCAGTATAAAAATATTAATTAATTCATTAAAATATGTATCCAATAAAAATAAATATGTAAGGAAGAAGAGGAGGAGAAGGAGGAGGAGGAGGAGGAGGAGGAGGAAGCACTGTTGAGGAAAATCAATAAATATTTGGTGAGGTGAAACAGATGATTCCTAAGCTGTCAGCTTTTGGGAAGTAAGAAAAAGAAAATGGAAGCTATTCTTATCTCAGTTTCAGCATCTTTCGTCTCCATGTACACTTGAATTGCTTGACAATAAGTACTATAGGAATCACAAGTTCTGTGCCATTCAGTTTTAATAACTAAATTCAGTAACACTGATTTCACGTTATACTTCACACAATAATACATGTATTACATATATGTATGTAACATAAATGCTATACGACATCTAAGAAAGTGAAGACGCCATGGAATATAGAGTTGGTACTGAAATCACATGTAGAGAAAGTTGCTGGAATAGAAGGCTGATGATTGTCACAAAATGATACATAAATTCAGCCACAAAGATTCTAAGGCACAAATCAGTTGGTCACAGGTCCACATAACAAGTACTTTTGAGTGACAGTTTGGAGTGTCTTCCTGAAGCTGACCATATACCATTGACAAGAGACATCATATTTGAGGTGAAACCTGGAAAAATAAGTTCTTTCTCTGGTGCTTTCTCCAGGAGAATCACCTGGTTGAATGCTGCTATATCATCATCTAGTATTACTGTTTTCTTTATAATCTTCTGGAGTAAAGTTATTTGTGTCTGGTCTTACCAATATCATTTTGAGTGATCACAAATAGAATCATTAATTGTCACGAATAACTAATCAGTTTGCTTTTTTATGTGCTGGTAGGTAGATGGTGGCTTATTGTTTAAACATGATACATGGTTTTTCTACTTTAACTGTTATGCACATAGTGGAGTAACTCATTAAAAACTCCTTTTTCCCTAAGCAGAAATCTCAGAGTAGTACAGAGCTGAAAAGCTGCTATCCTGTTTAGCATTGACCAGCTCAGATCAGAGCACAGCCTGTTCTCTCCAATCTACCTTGTGACTCTGGCAACAGAAGTGCAATGCCTCTCTGGCCAGAGGAACACACATTGTTCTTCCTACATGGTGCATTACAAAGATTACTGGTGAAAGATCCATGGAAGTGTATTCTAACCCTAATGGCCAAAAGTAAGAACAACGTTTTTCTTAGATGATAATAAATTGTCCTGCTCAGGTTAGAGCAGCCATTCCCAAACCAACGCAAATCAGAAGATTCTAACTGCAGTGGAAAGCAGCACATGGTATGTAGTCTTTGAAGGATATGCTAGTAGGAATTTGAGTAGGAATTTCATGTGCATGGCTTCATGTTATTTTGCCAATGCAACTGTGTTTGTATTTCATATTATGGCTGCATGTTTGTTGAAATCCATAGACTTGTTTGCTTATTGTTAGTGGAAGACATTAAGTGTTATTTTAAATGGAATTAAATGATATTCAGAAATTACTTGGATGCGCATGAAAATAACTAAACGTGCTCATATGTGAGTATCTATATCATGTCACAAAATAAATAGTTAAGGAAAATGTATCAATGACAGTCTCAAAGGTAAAAAATTAAGTTATTAACTTTAAAAATTCTCTCTCAAAAATTTACATATAAATATATATCATCAATAAACCAGAAGCCTGCAATATGGTTAAAATGATGTTACACTTAAAACAGTTATTTTATGAAAACAATGCTACATGCGTGATATGATGTATGATTCTTTTCTTAAAGATGCTTAGAGTATTTCCTTTAATAGCCAGTTCCTCTTCATGAGAATAAGGCTCTTCCCTTTGTATGTGATGTGACTACTAAACTCATTCAGCATGAGCTCTTGATCTTTATTGATTGACATTATGCTGCTTTCTAGCCTTGTGGTAAAGTATAACAATGAAGGGTATAATGTTACATTACAGTACAAGATGGACATTGAGGTAGCAGTGTGAACTTTTAGTCTTTAATCACAAATATTCATAGGCTTTTGTATCACTGAAGGGTTAATTTGTTTAAAAATTAATTTTATCACTTCAAATATTCTTCAGTGGTGATTTTGATTTTATTTGTTAAATTTCAGTGAAATCATGATAAATACTACAATTCTCATTAGCAAATTGTGCCAGTAGTATAATAGGATGTATTGACCTTATCTCTATGTTACAATTTATAAATTATTTCTTTTCATCAGCTTTAAGCCCCCAAAATACTTTTGAGTTAGCTGGGTAGACACAACTATGGCAACCATAGTCCTTTATTCCCTACAGATTTTGATTGATAAATTAATAACTTGTTACACCTTACAGTGCACATAATAACATATGGATTCCAGACCAGTAAGTAAATATAAGAAAAAGCATGGGATACAAAGTGTGAGAATTGAAAGCAAACTCAGAGAGCAAATCCTGGTTTGGAAGGTTGATGCTACTGGCTGAGTGAATGATTAAGAAACCCATCCCAGCACTGCCAAGACACAGAGCAATTCTGCACTGGATCACGGGGCAGGTTGTTTTGAGTGTTAGTTGATGTGTTATCCTAAGGTAGACTATTACAGAATTGGCAGGCAAAACCACACTTAAAGTGAAATCTGAGAATGACTATAATTTTTCTTGTGGATCCACCTGAGCAATTCCTGACAAATGACTGAGTGGGTCCTCGAGTATGGCACAGTGTTTTCTCTGTGTGTATTTAAAGAAATTCTATAAAATCTATCTTTGGAAGAACAACATAGGCTGGCCTGACCACCCAGTTATCCTAAAGATTAGACCATAACCAAGGAGTGGACCTGGAGGGATTCATGGCTCCAGATACATATATAGGAGAGGATGGCCTTGCCTGACAGCAATAGGACAGGAGCTCCTTTGTCCTGGGGTTGTTTGATGCTCCAATGTAGAGGGATGCTGGAGCGGTGGGGTGGGAGAGTGTGGGTGGGTGGATGAGCACCCTCATACAGGCAAAGAAGAGGGGGGAGGATGGATATGGGATGGAGGGTTGTTGGAGGGGTTACAGGGAAGTGGGATATCATCTGAGATGTAAACAAATGGAATGATTAACAATAACAATAATAATAATAAATCTAACTTTGATAGTGAAAAAGAAAAAAATGGGCTACAGAGAAGTGATTTATCAGAAGGTTTAGTACAAATGATAACTTTTATATACTTCATTCAAGTTACAAAATGTGTGAAGAAGTACCTAAAACAAAGCTCTAGTGTGTCAAGCATAGGTGAAGTTTACAACTTTTACGGCTCATATTTATGATAAATATACCACACTGTACACTAAAGAAATAAGCACTTTATTCACTTTTATGTATGCGTGTGGCTGAGTGTATGTGTATGTACCATGTATGTTCTGGAGCCCATGAGAGTCAGATAATGGCACTGGATCCCCTAGAATTTGAGTTACAGGCAAATGTAAGCTGCCACATGGGGGCTGGAAACTGAATCTGGGTCCTCTGCAAGAGCAGCAACCACTTTTGACCACAGAGTTATCTCTTCAGCCTCGAGAATTATGCATTTGAAAATTAATCCATTTGATACATATTTGTAAATGCATCTAGTTATAAAGACAAAATATTTTACAGTAAAATATTTTTTTTACAGAGAATAATCCTATGGAAAATATTTTTGTACAGAACACTTATGAAATACAGGAGAAGCCAGATGCCCCCAGAATATATTAAAATGCTGAAAGAAAATTTATTTTTATAATTCTAATTATGTAAAATATTTGAAACAATGAAAGTAAAGGAAAATAGAGTCCATTTTAGATAACCAGGTAACAGAGTAACACAATTTGTCTGAGGAAACAGTCACTAAAGAATATTATAAAGTGTTTTAAATGTCCAGAGCAATTGTAGATAGAATTTCTGAACTATTACATACATAAGTAGAAAGCAAAGTGGCAAGTTATGAGCAAACCTACATTATTTTTCCCTATTTCAAAAGATACTATTTTCCAGAATTAAATATGAGGATGATTTAAGAATGAACAAAGTAATTATAAACTTAGAAGAAATGTTCATTTGTTCTAATGTCACTTTATTTCTCTGACAAATAGCCTCCTTAATGTTTCTTTGAACTTTGAAATCTGCATGATGTAATTTCCATTAATAGAATACAAGCAGAGCACATAATTTCTCCTATGGCAAAGAAGAAATTATACTGACAAAAAACAATGTGTAAGTAGACAAGACATTAAACAAATTAATAATACAGTAAGGACATGTATTTAAATGGAATTATATACTAATAGTTTAATCCATTATAAGAAAATTGTATAAAGCATAAGCATTTTCAAGTATGATTAAAAACATTAATAAAAATAATTGATGAAAATAAAAGGCTATAATAAAAATTACTCAAGCAAACTCTAACCCCCCAAATAATAAAAACGTGAATATAATACGCAATTTTTACACAAAATAATTAGAGATCAAATAAATAGCCAAGGTAAATATTGAGCTATGATGTATAAAATATTCTTTAAGAACATAGCAACTTGTATTATCTTTTTCCATTATAGTGAATAATAGAAAAAAATTTTGCACACTAACAAAAAATTTAGACTATAGTTTGAGTCTTTAATTTTGCCTTTTTGACTGAAAACTAAACATTTTATGTTAGTTAAGCTGTGTGTTTTCTGATCACTGCTTCTTGTTAAAAAGACCTGCTCATTTGGTATCAAATTCCCATTTTTCCCTTTTGTTTAGTACCTAAAGCTCTTATATCTTCAGTAATTTTATAATGTATTGTTAAAATATTCTCCTAGTTTATTGCCTATTTTTCAATGTTTATTCTGGTGCACATTTAAGTAATCATAAATTAGTAATTAGGGTACTACCGAAGATATTCTAGAATTATTTTTTCAAACATTTACTTTGTAAAATTGTTGTTAAATTTAAAATTTGCTATTTAAGCATATGCTATTTCTCTATATTTACATTTTATCTTCCATAGAAGTTAAATAAGAATGAACTGTAAAGAGATTAAAGAATAAAAGAAAAGAATGGATGTAAGTAAGTGGCTTTAAATAACAAAACGACAACAACAGCAACAACAAACCAAAAGTAAAAATGATGTACTAAGGATAGTTTTATTAATGTGAAAAATAAATTTTTTTCATAATTATTTTGAAACTTGGCCTAGAGATGTATCTTTCCTAGCATTCAAAAAGTCCCAGAAAAATCTCTAAGACAATAAAAGGCAGGGGGAGGGGCGGTTTGCTAAATATGGACAATTGCATTCGTTCTCTATTTCAGCCTGGAAATGACTGAATTAATTTATTCCAAAACCTTATTTCATTGTTAATATTAATTTATTCCTCTTTGGTCATCATACATCTCACAAAAAATGAATGCTATAAGAACATGTGAATTAAATTGCACACGGAAACTACATGTCTTTATTAATCAGTAGAGAAAATACGTTTTAGTCATTTAAAAAAAAAATCCTGAAAATTCCAGTGACTTAAAAATGTCAAACTTGATTTTCATGTTCATCTAAGATCAAAAAGGAACTCTTAGAAGTCTTTTTATAATAATAATGAAAAGATCAATTTGCCTCTCTGTTCCTCCAAATCTAATCCTGTTGATTAGTATGACAACAGATCACCAGCTGCAGCTTTCCCTCCCTCCTGCCTATGTCTGTGGATATCACATACTATCACCGCCTAATTCCCCTCCCTCACTCTTTGCTGTATTTCAGACAGCAAATCTAACACACTGCCTGCTAACCTAATGGTCTCTTCACCAAGAGAAAAGTGGTCTGAAGGCAGACTTAACTCCTTTTTAACTCCTTTTCTACTGGTCCTGAAATCCAATCCCCCAAATCTCATCTCCAGCTCTGTAGCTAGAAACCTGTTCTAGTCTCCTCTCTGACTCCATCTCCAGGATCACAAAGAATTTATCCTTCAACATTTCTTCCCCCAACTCATCCCAATTACCCAGTCTCCAGCATCAGCAGGCTTTCCTTGTGAACATACCAGCTGAACAGGCCAGGAAAGCAGGCAACGTACAGCCATCAAATTCTCTGAAAAACCAGAGAGGAAACAGAAACTATAGAACATAATGCCCACCCAACAAAGACAAATCTAGATATGAGCACATATAATCATCCCAAACCCAGATACCCGAATGCCAGCATAAAAACACAATCAACAATAGACAAGGCAATATGTCTCCTCTAGAGCCCAGCTATCCTATCATAGCAGGCCCTGAGTATTCCAACATAACTGAAACAAAAGAAAAAATTTCGAAAACAAACTTTATGAACATGATACACATCCTTAAAGAGGAAATGATTAAATCTCTTGACAAAAATCCAAGAAAATGCACAAAAACAGTGTAAGAAAATAAAAGTGTCCAAGACATGAAATTATAAATGGAATAAATAAAGAAACAAAGCTGAGGGAATTCAGGAAGTGAAAAATTTAGGAATTTGAACAGGAACTACAGAGGCAAGCTTCGCCAACAGAACACAAGGAAAACCCACCACGATTACATTTCAGTTGTTAGCATCTATGCTCCAAACACAACGGCACCCAAGTTTATAAAAGAAACACTACTATAGCTTTCAATCACCTGTTGACCTTCACACACTGAGAGTGGGAGGATTTAATACCACACTCTCATCAATGAACAAGTCATCCAGACAAAAACCATTCAGAAATACTGGAGCTAACAGATATTATAAACCAAATGGACCTTACATGTATTTATAGAATATTTTATCCAAACTCAAAATAATATGCTTTCTATTCTGCACCTTATGGAAATTTCTCCAAAACTGACCATATTTTTGGACACAAAGCAAGCCTCAGTAGGTATAAGAGTTTTGAAATAGCTCTTTGCATCCTATCTGACAACCACATATTGAAGCAACAGAACCAACCGAAATCTAACAAACTCAGGGAAACTGAATATCTCTCTACTGAACAGAAACAGGGTCAAGACTAAAATAAAAAGACTACTTTTTAGACTTTAATGAAAATGAACACACAGCATACCCAAACTTATTTAACACAATGAAAGTGATGGTAAGAGCAAAGTTCATACCACTAAGTATGAATCATAAAATCCCACACTTGCAATTTAAGAGCACACTTGAAAGTTATGTAAGAAAAACAAGTAATTATACTGAGCAGGAGTAGTAGATTGCAAACTCAGACTTAATAATAGACCTTCGATTACATGAATTTGTTCCCATTATGCTTTCATTTATATTATTGATTCAATTTGGCTCAATGATAAACTATGTGATCTTTAAACTTATTTTACCCGTATATTGTATAGAAGTGATTCAGAGGGAAAGTTAAAAGTAGAAGAGGATGTTGTATATTGAGAAAGCAAAGTGATGAGTTATGTTGTAATAGAGGAGGTGATAAAGCAGCAGCCAAGGGAAGGCAGTGGCTTCCAAGGACACCAGGGTGGTGGTGCCCAGTCCACCATAGGTCACTGTGGAGCTCAGATCACAGCGCTGACAGAATCCATATTTGGAGAATTACATAAGGTTTGAAAGAAAAGATAGTGAAAGGATGTACATTTATAAAATTCTAACTGACTTTTTGTTTGAACGGAAGAGAAATTGAAACCAAAATAGTGAGATTTCTATTGTTTTATATTTGACAAACACTAAACTCTAGATTTGGGTGGTTGCTGATTTATAAAAGTTGATGTGGTAAGTTACTCTTAAAATATATGATTTGTTTTTACTTTCTTTCCTTTTTGGACTCAATTAGAGGCTTAATTTTATTATTTTATGGTTTGATCACTGTCATTTAGGGTTTCAGAGTTTCAAGGTCATTTTTTGGTTTGTTGACAGATCGTGTTTGCTTGCCCAGCAGCACAGTCTGTACTATTTGTTTTGGAAACACTACTGAGCCTTGGCTCCAAAGTTATCTTTAATTTTAGAGATGTGGTAGACAGACTTGCTAAACTTTGTCTTTCTCTAGCCTTCATATGCAATTTATGCTAGCTTAAGTTGGTATTATTTTCTTGTGTGTAGTATTGGTGAGTAAATGAATACAGCTTTGAGAAAGAATGCAAAGTAAAACTCAGATGAATTATGAATTCTTTTAAGTAAAGCAACCATAACTTGATTAACTTTATGTAAAATATCTTCCTAGTACTTTAGAATTAAAAAAACAAAAAAAACCAAAAACAAACAAAAAAAAAACCAAACAGAAGCTTTCTACACTAGAGATAATGTTAATAGATGGTACTTAATACAGATGATAAAACTGCATGTGACGATGTGTCATTAAAGAAAACCCTAATATTTTAATGACATTTTCATTACATTTTTCACCATAAAGATATTTAACTATGAGGCCTCTGGGTTACTAACCAGAAATGGCAAGAATACATAAGCTGTCTCTTACTGACCATTGTTAATTTATTTGTATTTTATAATGTCTTAGCTTGCCATAAATTTTGGGCAGTATATAATAAGGAAATTAATTTGCAAATAATGAGTATTTATGTTTGCAAACAGGGAGATTAGAGAAATAATTTAGAATTAACTGCATTTTTTCTTAACACTTAAACAGTGTCTTTAAGTTATCTGACTTTGATATCCATAAGAAGAGTTTCAGCTAAATGCTTACATTTATGAGAACTGATAGAAAGAGGAAACCTGAATTTATTTTAGAGTCTTCTCTCTGTAAAATTAACACTAAAGTAATAAGACACCTATTTTACAACACTGCTAAGAAAACTGCTTTTGAGAATATATTATTTATACATTTTCAGTTTTATTTCTTAATATTAGGATTTTTAATTTTTCTTTCAAATTTTAATTCACATGCATATTTATAGAATATTATATGGCAATTCAGTAGTATTAAAACATTAACCACATTAGTGTTGTCAGCATTTCCATCTAGAGTTTTTGATAATCTTGTAATTTGTATCCACAATATATAGGTAAATATAGTTCACAATAGCATATCAAATATCTTGTGAGTCACTACAGGAAAAGACATGTAAGCATCTAAAAGAAGCTATGATGAGAATCACAGAATATATAATACACATACACATAGACACACACACTCTCATATACACATACATATTATAACGCACAATAATTGGTTTTCATAAGTATGCATTGTGTATGATTATTGTATTACTACAAAGTAATCATAAATATTGAATATGCTTTATTGGAAATTGAAGTATTTGTACTTCATGAGAGGAACTGTTTTGTTGTTAGCATGCTATCAAATGTTTTAATATATTATCAAAGTAATATATTCCTATTGTATAGTAACATAATATATATTTATATAATATATAATCAAACACACACACACATACACACACATATATATAAAACTCATAGCTACATAAATATAACAGGTTTAGTGACTAAAGTGCATCCTTAACTCTATTTAACATTATTATTAATAACAATTTCTTACTTACTTGTATACAGGTATTGTGATTACATTCCCTTCCCTCATATCTTCTCTTAATCCTATACCCATCCTTTTGATGTCTTCCCAATTTTTCCTTTATGCCTTTTAATTTTCTGTGCATGTTTTGTGCGTATGATTATATTTGGTATGTATTGACACTGCCAAAAATCATATAATATCCAGAAGGGAACTATTACTTCACTCCATTCTCCAGATCTCATTCTCTTAAAAAATATGTTTAAGTGCTTTGTTTGTCTGTAAAGCTATGCACTTGCACATGAAATACCCTCAGAAGCCAAGGAGGAAGTTGTATCATGAGGAACTGGAGTTCCTGATATTTGTGATTTGCTATATGGTTGCTGGAAATCAAACCCAGATCCTTTAGAAGATCAGGCAATACTATTAATTGCATAGCTTTCTCCCCAGGGCTAAGCTCTTAAGATTCTTCCAGACCCTTTTCCCAGAATTTTTTTTGGGGGTACATTGTGTGTAATAACGATGTCCTATTTAGGGCTGAACACTCTGAATTCCCTTATTCTCAGCCCTTTGAAGAGTTATGAGTCATTGCTTTGCCTGTCAACACTGCAAAAAGAGTTCCTTGTCTAAAGCTGATACTTGTACCAATGTGTGGTTATAAATGTAAATATTTAGAATGCAATTCACCTCATATTTATTTAATAAAACATTGGTAGTAGATTTTATCATTGGACCCATGATCTCCCAGACCATAAGTACTTGACCAGTACAAGGTGTGCACCCTGCCTGTGTGGCAGTACTAGGATCCAATCAGAAAACCCCTGGAATTATTATGTCATTAATACGTCTTCACTGGAAGGTCAGTATTATAGCACAGGGTTCAAGACTGAGTTGGATCATTGCTGAATTTTCTCTTTCAATCACTTTCCTGTACTATGAAATCTATTCAGTGTGGAAAAAGCTCCCAGCTCAGTACAGCTCAATTGATGTGTTCTGTACCCAAAGAAAGTTTGTTTTGAGCAATAAGCTCTTGCCATTTTCTTTTGGTGGGTGGAGAAGATCACTGGCAATAGCAATAAATGTATTGTCTTGTGGGATCCCGGGCCAAATACTCATAGTGCATTCATCTAGCCTGCAGGCACTGGGACTTTGCTTTTAAAACCTATAATTTCTGGGGAAAGCTTTTATCTGCATAGACTACCATCATATTAATAAAACAACATGTAATTTTTAAAAATAAATTCATGGATCTTATTTAGAAAAAAACTAGCCACTTGGAAATATTAGTTTATCACAGTTGACCCATCTATGTTTATTAAAACAATTCTATCCATCTGAGTATTCTCCTATGCCAATGGTGTGTTCAGTTTCATTCTCTCTGTTTTTCTTTTATTTAAAATAGATTCTTTTCTTATATAATATATCCTTATTATAGTTTCTCCCCTTCTCCTCTCAGTTACTTCCCACCTTTTCTCCCCTCCTGAATCACAATATTTTTGTCTTTCATTAGAAAAGAGTGGACTTCTAAGAGATAACACCCAAACATGAAAAAAGAATATAGTAAGATGAAGCCAAAACTATTTTATTGAAGTTGGAAATTCCAAGCCAAGAGAAGAAGAAGAGTCTCAAGAGCAGGAACAAGAGACAGATAGTCACTCATTCTTACACTCAGCAGTCCTCCTAAAAACTAAGCTAATAGCTGTAATATATATGCATAGGACATGTAACAGATCCATCAGAGGCTCTTAGCTCCCATTTAGACCTTCCCTCTACACAATTTCTGATGGTGGATCTCTGTATCTGTTCCTATCTACTTCTGGAGGAAGCCTCTCTGATTACAACTGGTAAGGCACTGATCAGTGAGTATAGAAGACTATCATTAGGTATCATTTTATTATTTTATAGACCAAGAGTGTTTGGTTTAACCCCAGAACTCTGGAATATCTAGTCTCTGGTCCTTCATCATTGAAGCAGGGTTGGTTGTGGCTTTCTTCTCTTGGGTAGTCCTTAGACCAAATCAGACTTTGGTTGGCTACTCCCATAAGTTCTGTGCAACTATTGGCCTTGCATATTTTCCAGGCAGGACAGATTGTATGTTGAAGGCTTTGTGATTGGTTAATTGTCCATGATTCTCTTTTGGTAGTGTGTAAAGTATCTTGCTGCACCAAAGACACTAGAATGTAGAAGTAAAGGCTCCAAGTACATACCAGCTCAAAGTCTCCATATTCCATTAGTTGTGTATATATGTGTTATGGGTCCCACTGTGAGTTCACAGAGAATACCCTTTTGTTTGAGCAACAATATGGATTGTCTTGAGATTTCCAATAGGTGTTGTTGTCCATCAACAATTGAGTGCACCTTAGTCTCTCCACTACCTTGTCTGGCTATAAGAGATGGCTAGTTGATGCCCTCATTACTAGGGATCCTTATTAGGATTATCTTCATAGATTCCAGGAAATTTCTTCTGCACTAGGTTTCTAAATCACCCCAAACCCCCAATTCCAGCCATTTCCTTCCATACTCTCTCTTTACACCCCATCTTCCCCATAGCCCCACATCCTGGTCTCCCCTAATCCTGTCCTTACGCACTCCCAGTCTGTTCATAAAATTTATTCTGTCTATCCCTCTGAGGATCCCTAGACCCATCCATTTTTACCTATCCTGGGTGTATGGATTATAGCCTGGTATTCATTTACTTAATGGCTAATTTCTCCTTATAAGTTAATAAATACCTTACTTACCTTTCTGGGTCTGGTTTATGTCATCACAAATGATGTTTTTTTAAGTCGATCAATTTGCCTGCAAATTTTATAATTTTTTTTTTTTTTTTTTTTTTTTGGTGAGACCTGAGCAATATTCCGTTGCATAAATGAACCCCATTTTCTTTGTCGGTTCTTATGTTTAGAGGTACCTTGTGCTGTTTTTATCTTCTGGCAATTATTAATACAGTCACAATGAACATGAGTGGCTATACAAGTTTGCATTCTCACCAGCAATGGAAGAGTGTGCTCTTTGATCCACATCCTTGCCAGCATGAGCTACTACTTGTGTTATTGATTTTAACCACTCTGACAGGTATAAGATGGAATCTCAAAGTAGTTTTGATTTGCATGTTTCTGATGCCTAAGGATGTTGTAGATTTTATTTTAAACAGTGTTTCTCAGCCAGTTGAGATTCCTTATTGAGAATTCTTGGTTTAGATCTATTTCCCATTTTTAACATTGGATTATTTTATTTTTTGATATTCATTATCCTGATATATATATATATATATATATATATATATATATATATATATATTACTCTATCAGATGTGGAATTGGTAAAAATATTTTCCCAATCTATAGGCAGCCACTTTGTCTAATTTACATAAGCTTTTCTATTTCATAAGGTCTCACTTATTAAATATTGATATAAGTGTCTGTGCTTATAGTTTTCTGTGCAGAAAGGCATCTCTTGTGCAAATGAGTTCAAGGCTATTCCTCACCTGAGTTCTTAGCTCTTCAGGGAGTGGAATTTTATGCAATATGTTGAATACAGATCTATTCGCATTCTTCTAATGGAGACATCCAATTTGATGAACACTAGTTTTTAAGAATAGTGTCTTTTTTTTGTTGTATACTTTTGTCTTCACTATCAAAAATTATGTTTTACATGTGTGTTCATTTATGTTCAGTCTTTAGTTTGATTACTCTGGTCCACCTGTCTGTTTTCATGCCAATGTCATGTGGTTCTTATTACTACAGCTCTGAAATACAACCTGAAATTGAGAGTGGTGGGATATCTAGCCATTCTTTTATTGTTCAGGATTGTTTTGCTATCTTGGGTTTCTGTTTTTCTCTATGAAGCTGTGAATTCTCCTTTTAATGTCTGGTAAGTATTGTGTTGGAATTTTGATAGGAATTACACTAAATATATAATTTGATTTTTGGTGGATGGCCGTTTTTGTTGGTAAATCCTACCAATCTAGGTACTTGGCAGATCTTTCCATTTTCTGATACTTTTTAAAATTTATATTCTCAAAAACTTGAAGTGTGTCATACAAGTCTTTCACTTGCTTAGCTAGCATTATGCCAACATATTTTATATTATTTAAGGCTTCTATGAAAGGTGCCCCTTCCATGATTGCTTTCTCAGTCCATTTGTCAATTGTATATCATAAGACTACTGATTTTTTCTTTAAGTTGATCTTGTATCTGGGCAACTTTGCTGAGATTTTAAAAATCCTCTATAGAAGTTCCTTAGTGGAATTTTTTGGTTAACTTATATATAACAAAATATTATTTGCAAATAATGGTACTTTGACTTCTTTCATTCCAATTTTTATGCTCTTGATCTGCTTCAGTTTTCTTATTTCACTACGTATAAATTCAAATACCATATTAAACAGTTATGCATGGAGGAAATAACATTTTTTCCTGATTTTTGTGGAATTTCTTTGAGTTTCTCTTCATTTAATATGATTCAATGGTTATCATATTATGAAGTAAAACTTTAGAAATTTTGATGAAACAAAGAAAATACTGATTTTAAATTAGATATATTCCCAAATTCTGTCACTGTCAATAATTACATAAGCCTATTTGTTTTAGATTATCTTGTCATGTGTGTGTGTGTGTGTGTGTGTGTGTGTGTGTATGTATGTTTGTATTGCAGGTATGAGGATTGAGTATAATATGTATTTTCTGATCTAGTGCTTGCTTACTATAAATGAGGAAATAGTTCATGTCCTTCTCTTACATAATACTTGGAACTTATTACATGCATGTTATAGCCATTTACTAAGTACATAAGAGCATTTACTATTCATTTGTTGTGTCTAGCAATATGAGAAATAAAGTACATCTTTAATAAGCTTGTTTCAGGAAGGTAAATATATAAATCTAAATATATCTAAAATGTAAATCACACAGACTTCAACAGCCTAACCTAAAAAAGCTGTCACACATCAAAAAGTTATCCATTACACCTGGGAATATAAGCTTAGGAGAAAAATGTTCTTTTAGTTGAATATATACCTAGTATACATGGATAGTGGGTCTAGAGAGAACATAGAATATCATGGCAGCATGAAATCACATCTCAAATATGAACAAAAATCTAGTTTTGTTAAGTATTTGTCCATGCAGTTTGTTGTTGTAGGAGCAAAGGAGACAAATGTAATTGACAAAGAAATAATTAAGATCATTAACAGTCCTGGTAAACCTCTCAGACCCAGTACTTTCTCATCATCTTCATAAGTAATATCACCTTCATATTTAGCATTTCTATATTACTTGTTCTTAGGCCCCAGTTAACCCACACATCTACTGTTTTTCTAACAGTAACCTTCTGTGTTTATGTGACAAGTAACTTACATCATTCGTGCACAGTTATAAAAGTCTTCCCAATGACTTGCCATTTCCAGTTTTACATATCTATATCCTGTTTTTTTTCCCCCACTGGCAGGAGTGAACTTCAATTACATTTTTATCATGAGTTTTTCTCCTTATATCTTTGGTAGCTCTTTCTTTATTTTCTGGAAGGTCTTGGTCTGTCTGCCTCTCTGACATAATCTCATTGTACCTTTCCACTTATCAGATAAGTGTTAGTCTTGCTGATATTTTTGTTCTCATTATTAATATTTCTTAAGTCTTTTAAGTGTGTTGTATGTTAGACATTCCTGATAGCAACCCAAAATTTTCTAGGAGAAGAAAATAGAGATTAGTTGATTACTCTGTTTATATTTGGAAAGCAAGTATAGCAAATAATTTTATATAGATACATAAAACTGTATAAGGCTTCAATTGAATTTGTCCTAAATGGATGATGTCATAAATGTTATCTAGTATAAATAAAATAATGCAGAAACACACATATAAAACACACCCAAACATACATATACATGCATGCACAAACATACATGTATTTCTGGAAAGGGCTAATGTTTCTTCATTGAGAAAAACCGTTAAGACTTATTAAGAACTCACTGGGCATTTAGATAATTTTCCTGAGAAATTTTTTAATGTTTTTCACATTTTGACATTGTTATTGGTAATTGCTTACAAATTATAAGTAGCTAGTACTGGATTATTGATTTGTGCTAATATTTATTTCATTATGTATTTTTCAGAAATAAAATACTTGTTAGAAAGAATACTGCCAGCATCATAGCAAAATGAAATTCTTCCTGCTGCTTTTCCTCATTGGATTCTGTTGGGCCCAATATGACCCACATACTCAATATGGACGAACTGCAATTGTCCACCTGTTTGAATGGCGCTGGGTTGATATTGCTAAGGAATGTGAGCGATACTTAGCTCCTAATGGATTTGGCGGAGTGCAGGTAAGATTTATTCAGAATTCAAATGCAGAGTTTATTGTGCTTATATAAAATCATTTTCTAATGTATTTTAAGTACTTTAATGTATTTTAAGTATTTTACTTCACACATAATTTTCATGAAGAAGAAAAAATGGTGGGGATGGCAACTTTATATTTTGTTTTCAGACATCAAGAGGCCCTCTCCATTGTACTGTCAATGTTTTCAGTTGCTCTAAATGAATTTATACAGATTAAGAACTGCAAGATCATTGATAGTTTTCTATAGGATTTATTTATGTAAAGTAAGCCATAAGCCATCTTAACTTGTTTATTTGTAGGTCTCTCCACCCAATGAAAATATTGTAGTCCACAGCCCTTCAAGACCATGGTGGGAAAGATACCAACCAATTAGCTACAAAATATGCTCCAGGTCTGGAAATGAAGATGAATTTAAGGACATGGTGAACAGGTGCAACAACGTTGGTGTAAGTAGAGTTATATGTCCTCTGAATTCAGTTTATGCAAAACCATGTTCTGTTTGTCTCTTATTCTTCTTGAGCAGAAGGCTTCACACTTTTAAACTTCTTTATTTACATTTTAGCTATAACTCAAAATTAACTACTGTTTTATGGGCAACTTTAAAAAATTCTTTGATATGGAAGTTTAAAGAAGAAAGCAAAACTTTGACTTTTAATCTTTACTACCATACTCGTTTTTTAGTAAGCCATTTTTTATTAGAAATTAGAAATTTCAGATGCAAACTTACTCCCATTTTAGGTGTTTTATTGGTCCACTCACAATCTATCATCTATCTATCTGTCTGTCTGTCTATCTGTCTATCTATCTATCTATCTATTATTTACCTATCATCCACCTATATGGAGTTTTGTTAACATGCTGGGACTTTAATGATGGAAACGTAGAATTGGAAATGGAAGTATGCTGCTCAGATGAAGGTAATGTTGAAAATCAAAAAGAAATCTGGTGGTCATTTTGCATACAGTAGTTTTGGAAAAGTATTTGGCATGTGGTTTTATTTTCCTTAGTTAACATAGTATAGGAGGTAGAAACTCAAATCTATATTCAAAAACCATTCCATAATATTTGATAGCTCAGGGAAGGTACTAAAAATATAATGTATATAACTATTTTTTATATACACATAATATATAAAATTTATGTGTAATATGTAACTATACATGCTTCATTAGTGTGCTGCAGAGTTTAATCATCTTAATTTTAGGTCTCTAAGCTGCACTGAAGTACACATTCTTCTTTTCAGGTCCGTATTTATGTGGATGCTATCATTAACCATATGTGTGGAGTAGGGGCTCAAGCTGGACAAAGCAGTACATGTGGAAGTTATTTCAATCCAAATAACAGGGACTTTCCTGGCGTTCCATATTCTGGTTTTGACTTTAATGATGGAAAATGTAGAACTGGCAGTGGAGGTATCGAGAACTACAACGATGCTGCTCAGGTGAGGAAAATGATCAGAATTAAAAAAAGAAATCAGGGTCTCATTATGCACATGGATCTTTTGGAATACTATTTGACATGTGGTTTAGACTCCTTATGAAATATATTACTAGGAGTTAGATATGCAAATCAATCTTCCAAAACCTTCTCCTAGTCTCTTGATGGCTCAAGAAAGGTGCTAAATACTAAAAGAGTTATGTATTATTCCTGTACCACATAAAAGAAGGAAAAAAGGAAAAAGAAAGGACACAAAGAGTTTCCTCAACCAACTAATAATATTATCTATTTTATTTCTGCCTCATCCAGTCACTACAGTGGAAAATATTCAAAAGGTGTATCCACAGTAGAATGTGAATGTTCCCAGTTTTCCATGAAAAGCTTTATGAATTTTGTGTTGGTTATTATATTTATTTACATTTCAAATGTTATTTCCCTTACTGGTTTACCACTCACAAATGCGCTATCCCATTTCTCTACCCCCTGTTTCTATGAGGGAACTGCCCCAACCACCTTCCCAATCCCGCCTCATTACCCTAGCATTCCTCATCGCTGGGGCATCGAGCCTTTACAGGACCAAGGGCCTCCCCTTCCATTGATGCCAGATAAGGCATTCCCCTGATACATATGCAGTTGGAGCCAAGGGACTCTCCATGTGCATTCTTTGGTTGGTGGTTTAGTCCCTGGGAGCTCTGGAGTGATTGGTTGGTTGATATTGCAAACCCCTTCAACTCCTTCAGTCCTTCCGCTAAGTCCTCCATTGTGGTCCTCATGCTCAGTTCGGTGGTTGGCTGTGAGCACCCGCATCTGTATTGGTCAGGATCTAGCAGAGCCTTTCAGGGGACAACCATACCAGGCTTCTGTCAGCAAATGCTTCTTGGCATCAGCAATAGTGTCTGAGTTTGGTGTCTGCAGATGAGATAGATCCCTAGGTGGGGCAGTGTCTGGGTCGCCTTTCCTTCAGTCTCTGCTTCACTCTTCTCTGCATTTCCTTTAGACAAGAACAATTCTGGGTTAATATTTTTGAGATGGGTGGGTGGCCCCATCCCTGAACTGGGGCCATGCTTAACCTTTGGATATGGTCTCTACAGGTTCTCTAGACAAATCAGTGAATATTTGTTTAGTTGAAAGAATTCTCGGGTAACGGGTGACATTTATATATTGAACAAAGTTTGTTTCGTTTGTTTGTCTTAATAGGTCAGAGATTGTCGTCTGTCTGGCCTTCTGGATCTTGCACTTGAGAAAGATTATGTTCGTACCATGGTGGCTGACTATATGAACCAGCTCATTGACATTGGTGTAGCAGGGTTCAGACTTGATGCTGCTAAGCACATGTGGCCTGGAGACATAAAGGCAGTGTTGGACAAACTACATAATCTAAATACAAAATGGTTCTCCGAAGGAAGCAGACCTTTCATTTATCAAGAGGTAATGTAATCCATATATGTGCATATAAAATGACATTGGTTTGTTAAACCGAAGATAGATGAAAGATTATATTAAACATAATTTAATGGGTTAACATCTGAGTGCTTTATAAAGTGTGCAATTGTTTAACTCCCATTTATTTATAAAATAGACTTAATTCTTTACCAGAATAAAGGTCTAAGGGGATATTGAAAATTTATTTAGCCTGTGACATTGTTGTACCACTTAGTATATACTCAGGGACCATTATGCAAAATCTTTTGTTTTTTTTTTTTTTGCATTAGCAACATATAAAACGGGTATTTATTTTATTGCCTTTTTTTCATATTTTATTTACATTTCAAATGTTTCCCCCTTTTCAGATCTCCCCTTTGGGACCTCCCCATTCCCTCCACCCTCCCCCTGCCACTATGGAGTTATTCTCCAACCCACCCTCCCACCCACCCACCCACTCTCATCTTTCCTCCTTGTCATTCTCCTATACTGGGGGATCTAACGCCCTCATGCCCAAGGGCCTCTCCACTGGGTGGATCTTGAAAATATTATCCTGAGCGAGCTAATGCAGTCACGAAAGAATGCAAAATCTTAGTTGCTGACTCAAGTCAGTATTTCTAGACCGAAATCTTGTCTTAAGTATTATTAAGTGCACAAATTTTGGATAAATCAATTAATATTTCTGTGGGCATTTTTCATGTGAAGAAGGTTAACAATATTTGTATTTGGTTTTTAGAGAATCAGACGAATTTTTAAATGCTGAAATTGTTTATCTGACAATAAGTACTTTGTTAGTATGAATATCTGAATTTTCAATTATATGCTAAGTGAAATGTGTCAGCCATTTTTACTGGACAAGAAATGATATTGTCATTAAATTTCTTTCAGTACTGATGTATATACTTAATAAAGGAATGAAGAAAACCACTTTAAATATGAACAGTATAAGAAATTTAAAGGATATTATTTTTACATCAAATATTTTAATATCATTTTATTCAATAACAGTTTCTCCCTATTTCTTTACTAGGTAATTGATCTGGGTGGTGAGGCAATATCAAGTAATGAGTATTTTGGAAATGGCCGTGTGACAGAATTCAAATATGGAGCAAAATTGGGCAAAGTTATGCGCAAGTGGGATGGAGAAAAGATGGCCTACTTAAAGTAAATACATCATACTCTGTCATTTTGTCTGTCACAGATCTGTTGTCATATTATCCCAATACATAATCATCTTATAACCTAATTTATTATGTATTTATCAAGACATTAGCTATTAAGCAGGTTGATTGCCCTCTAAACAATTAAAAAAATCATCTGGAATTAATAAATTTCATTTTAAATATCAGTAACAAGGAGGCTTTCTAGTAACACAATATATCACCTACAGAATTTTTTTTTTTTACCTTTGATATGAATCTATTAGATTTTGGTAATTACAGTCTGCTGAAGTCAAGATATCACTTGAAAAATTCTCCTACTTGCAAACAAAACTGCAATGTGGTTCTACTGTTGCACTTATACATATACTGCAATAAATTAATTTAAAATGTTCTTTCATAACATAGAATGCAATATCCAATCCTTTTATTTGTTTTTCATTGTATATACTGAGATATGAATATTTACCCTTCCTGAATCAATCTACATTTCAATCTTACATGAGCAATGTGGATGAAATGCAAATTATATATATATATATATATATATATATATATATATATATATATATATATAATTACCTAGAAGAACATTTTACTGTGGAATAATCATTTGGTTAGAGAATCATTAGTTAAATGAAAATAGATTACAGAAAGAGGTACAGATTTAGGATACTCTAAATGTTTCTTTCCAAGGAATAATGTATGCAAATATTTTTAAAACCTAGGAACTGGGGAGAAGGTTGGGGTATGATACCTTCTGACAGAGCCCTTGTGTTCGTGGACAACCATGACAATCAGCGAGGACATGGAGCTGGAGGAGCATCCATCCTGACATTCTGGGATGCTAGGTAGGTAAAGCCATTCTTTACGTTTTTACATGTCCTTTAGTGATAGTAAAATTTTTAGTTTCTTATTGTAATATTGTTTTGTAATTTTCAGACTCTACAAAATGGCTGTTGGATTTATGTTGGCTCATCCTTATGGTTTAACCCGGGTAATGTCAAGTTACTATTGGCCAAGATATTTCCAGGATGGAAAAGTAAGTTTAAATATACTTTTGAAGAAATAGAACAGTCCTGTTTTTTGTTTTTGTTTTTGTTTTCCCATTTTATATATGTGAACCACATTTTTCTTTGATATTTTCTTATTTACATTTCAAATGTTATCCCCTTTCCTGGTTACCCCCCCCCCAAAAAAAAACCCTATCCCATCCCCCCCTCCACCTGCTTCTATGAGAATGCTCCCCCACCCACTCCTGCCTCCCTGCCATGGTATTCCCCTACACTGGGGCATACATTGAGCCTTCACAGGACCAAGGGCTTCTTCTCCCATTAATGCCCAACAAGGCCATCCTCTGCTACATATGCAGGTGGAGCCGTGGGTCCCTCCATGTGTATTCCTTGGTTGGTGGTTTAGACCTTGTGAGTTCTGGGGGATCTGGTTGGGTGCTATTGTTGTTCTTCCTATGGGGTTGCAAACCCCTTCAACTCCTTCAGTCCTTTCTCTAACTCCTGAATTGGGGACCCCACACTCAGTCCAATGGTTGGCTACGAGCATCCAGCTCATATTTGTTAGACTCTGGCAGAGCCTCTCAGGAGACAGCTGTATCAGGCTCCTGTTAGTATGCAGAGACTGCCACACCTGAGGATCAATCCCATATACAGTCACCAAATGCAGTCCTGTTTTAATTTAACATGAAATTTTTGCATAAGAGACATGCCATCAAAATTATTTAATACAATTTTAGCATTATAAGTATATTATAGAACTATATACTGCTTTATCACTTTGAAACAATAACTTGAAATTTAGAGAACAAGAACACAAATTAAACATAGCAGTCTAGTAGTTCTTCCCTTGTCCATTTATTGTAGGGATTGTGTATAGTAATAGCAGAAGGGAGGAAATCAGCTTTTGTTTATTTAACCAAGACAAATATTTGATAAATACTTTTGGACTTGTCTATGAAATATAAAGGAACTTTTCATTTTAACTGAGGTTACCTTAAAAGAAATACACAAAATAAATTATGTTAAATTAAGCACATAAATTTGAAGACTTATTTAAGAATAGTAAATGTTACAAAATATTTTGCAATACATTAATCTGAACAATTTTTAAAGGCAAATAAGGGTCTGGGGAAATGATTTAGAAAATAAAGCTCTTGTAGGAGGAATAGGAGTTCATTTCTCTGGGACCCTGCAATGCTGAGCTGACTTGGTGTCTTGTAATGCAAGTGCCCAGCAGGTGGAGACAGCAGATTTCTCAAGTATCAAACTGGCCAGCTCTGGGGCTAGGGGAGCAACCTTGCTATTATAGAACACAGAGAGAATGCTTGTTTTAGAAAGATATTTAAATGTGTTCACAATCAGGAAATGCATATTTAATTTTTGGAAATTTTATTACAGAATATCAGGACATTTATTAGCACCTTTATTCAAAAGGTGGCATACAACCAACTGATATTATATTTAAATACTTCACAGACATTAATATTTTTATATTACCAAACTGTATTTATATTTTATAAATAATGACACTCAAGCATAAAGAATATATATATATATGTATATATATATATATATATATATATGTATATATTGAATCAGATTTTAAAAGCCATTGGCACTGGAGCCTTTTTTAAAAAACCTTTTTATTGATTCATTGTGATTTTCATGCACCCCACTCATCTCCCCATGGCTTCATATCTGCCTAATCCCTTGCAACCTTCCTCCCAAATAAAAAAATAAAAATAGAACAAGACAAACAAACAAACCAAAACACCTCACTGTGTTCCACAGTATATCCATTTTTTCACATATGTTTATTTGCAAATGTTGATAGCAATGAGTCATTGGCCTGGTTCAAGGCCTCTGGCTTCTGGTACATTATCAATATTGGATGCTCTCCAGTTTGCTGGGTAGAAAGGGGAAGACAATCTCTCCCTTGTATATGCCACTGCACAGCAGACAAGGAGCAAGGCAAGCTCTCCAGTGATCACACACTGGGGCCAGCTTACCTGAACTCATGCCATCAGGACCAGCTCTATTATGTTATACAGGTTTGGTGTATAGTGTGTTCTCCACAGTAGGGCAGCCAGTGAGAGGTAGAACCCTCTCTTTGTAGCCTGTGGACATCTACATGGTCCTGGGTGGCAGTCTGTACCAGGGATGTCCTAATGGACTTTAGTGGTAATATGAGACATGAGCGTCAACACAGACCTCTGCTGCTGCATGGACCCAGACATTGCCTCCAGCAGCAAGTGGCAGAACAAGCTATTCACATAAAGTTATTCTTCTCTACCCTCATGTCTCCAGTTCTGTCTCTCTTTATAGTGCTTAAACCAGTCCATTTCTATTTCTCTCACACCTTTCCACCATATACTTGCACATCATAGTGGCTCCCACTGTGGGTGGGCCATGAAGCATGCAGACCTCTGCCTGCTTTCTGCCTGTCAGCACCACTGAGCCTGATCTTAATTCTAGTCTTTCAGAAGCTAAAGCTCTTGCCATTTTAGTGACATTAAAGAAGGAAGAGAGTTATTAAGAAAGATACTGATTGAATAAAAATATATAATTCTGTGAGATATGACCTAAGAGAACTATGGTATATACACTGAAATAGTGAATACTCAGTAGTGGTCTGTATAAATACTGAAGGTGTTAGACACTATATAGATACTGTAGAGACTCAAGTTCCAGAACACTTTGAGTTTAGTGCAATGGAAATGCAACATGCCTGTTAAAAACCCGAGGCTTTTCCCTTTAATTAAGGATGTCAATGACTGGGTCGGACCACCAAATAACAATGGAGCAACCAAAGAAGTGAGCATTAATGCAGACAGCACTTGTGGCAATGACTGGATCTGTGAACATCGATGGCGTCAAATAAGGTGGGAATGTCTCCTACAGATCTTGTGTAATAAAGTTGTTTGACTTCTTATTTTAAATTGATATTTAAGGATACCATCATTTCACATCATATTGTACTTTTAGGAACATGGTTGCCTTCAGGAATGTCGTCAATGGTCATCCTTTTGCAAACTGGTGGGACAATGGCAGCAACCAAGTAGCTTTTGGCAGAGGAAACAGAGGATTCATTGTTTTTAACAATGATGACTGGTAAGTGGATATCACTTAAAGTAAGATTGTATACTATTCTATTCTTAGACCCTTCTATTCACTTTCTGGTCACTTATACCTTTACAACTTATTTATTAACAGATTTAAGAAAGCATAGTGACCTAAAAACTGTAGAAAAAAAGATGCTTGCTCTTAATGTGTTTTTCAATTTTGAAGATTTTTTTTAAAGTGGTTTTGATATTTACTATTGTTCTTGATGCATTTTTACACTGTCACATGTATACATATTCATGTGACACCTGTATAAAAAACATAAACATTCAATAAAAGTCTAAAAATCAGTGAAAGCACAGGCAATATTCATTTCAAATTATCATACCCTTGCTCTGTATCTTAACCATTTATTTTTCTGATTTTTTATTTTTATTATACAATCTTAAAATATCTGCCTCTGTGTGACAATCCTCTTTTTCTTTGTGATTAATCTTTTCAGCACATTTGTATTCTTGGCTATGACCAATGGTTTTTCTCAGGAGACAGATGTGGATTGGTTCTACAGTCTCCAATGACTGGCCTTCCATTTGAGATCCAAGCATCTTTTTCTTCTCCTTTAATAATTTCCTCCTACATACAACTACACTTAGAGAATCTCTTCGCATAAATCTGAGTTATCTTTTGCTCATTTAGAGGATTTTATTAGTTTCTGTTTTGATGCTACGATTAAACAGCATGACAAAGGGAACTTATATAAGAAAGAATTTATTTGTGCTTACAGTTATAGAGGTTTGACTCCATGAAGTAAAGGTATGAGGGAGGAAACTGGAAGGTGATGGCTCACATTTTGAACCACAAGCACAGTACAGAAAGAACTGACTAGAAAACATACAAGTGTTTTATTCTTAAAGCTGACTTCAGTAACAAAATTTCTCCAAGTATTCCATGTCACCCACTTCCCCAAACTGTGCCACGACCTAGTTACAAAATTTTAAACTTACTGTGTGTGTGTGTATATATATATATATCACATGATACATATAACATATATATATATATATATATATATATATATACACATATATATATATATATAATCATTTTTAGGTTGTTAGCCATTAAATCATATCTATACAGCATAAATTTTAGACGAGTATTTATTTTGAAGATAGTATGCTTTCTTACATTTGTCTATGATGAACTTGATTTCAGAGTTAACTTTTTACTTTTTCAGGGCTTTGTCAACAATTTTACAGACTGGCCTTCCTGCTGGCACATACTGTGATGTCATTTCTGGAGATAAAGTCGATGGCAATTGTACAGGAACAAAAGTCTATGTTGGCAATGATGGCAATGCTCACTTTTACATTAGTAACTCTGCCCAAGACCCATTTATTGCAATCCATGTAGAGTCAAAAATATAAAATTTAAAATAAACACAAATTGAGAGCATCAATCATTTGTATCACCTGTATTTTATGTAATTTAATTTTCATACTTCAATCACATTTAGTAAAATCTATAGGCAATAAACCTGAAATGGTTAAAAAAAAGAAGCTAATTAAAATCGTACATAATTATGAGAAAACTACATGCAGGATTTTGATACAATTTACAAAATAATCTTTAAATTATTTGTCAAAAGAAATTCTCATAGTTATGAAGCCATCCTGACAAATATATTGTTTTATCATTTATAACCATTTGTTTCATGGTGTACTAATTTCTCATTACTTTGTTCATATTTACTCCTTTATCTTCTATTATTTCCTCCTATTTTCACTAGATTCCCTCTCCATCTCACAATCCCCTCCATCCCACATTTTCATGTAATTTTTGCTTTGATTTTTGTGATCATGGTTTCTAGCTTTCCACTTACCAGTTCTGTAAACCCTCAACCAAATATTGACTATTATTGTTCTTTATTTCACATTGACAGTTTGTCCTGTTGAAAATGAAGCTACAAAATATCTATCTATCTATCTACCTACCTACCTACCTCTCTATCTATCTATCTATCTATCTCTGGGACCCACTGCTTAAGTAGGGTTGCCTACATGATCATGGCTTTAAAGTTACTGTTTGAACAAAGGCAGCTTACCAGTGGATAAAACACGAAGGAATATGATTTCCTCCACTCTAGCACCCATAATTGCTCATAGTTCCTTAGGAAGGGATTGGGCCTCCTGGCACCTTTCCCAATACCTGGTAAAGTCTTAATGTGCCAAATTTCAAGCAGAACTTGAGTAGTTGATCACTGCTGTGTGAGTTCCTGGATGCAACACCATTTCATGTACCAAAGATAGCATCTAACAGCACTCCTTTCCATCCTCTGATTGTGCTTTCTTTCCACCACCTCTTCCATGATACTACCTGATGTCTGAATAAGACTTATAGATGTCCCCTTTTGGGATGAGGACTCAATAGTTCAATTTATGCATCTCTGCTTTGTTGTCACCTACAGAAAATACAACTTCACTTACAAAGTGTGGCAGCAATGCAAATCAGTGGGTCTAAGCTTAACCATATAGAAAATAAATAGATACCATTATGTCTGTTTAGTAAAAGAACTATTGTAGTTGTTTCCCTAAGCCCAATGGCTATTCTAAAACTCACTATGTAAGCCACGCTGGTTTCAAACTCATGGAGACCCACCTGTCTCTACCTCCCTAGTGCTGGGATTACTGGGATTAAATGCCTGGGTCATCATGTCCTGCTATATATTTAATTATGGTAAATCCCTCTCAAAATTCCTTATCTCTCCCATTTCTCAACCACATCATTTTTAAAAGTTTTCCATTCATGTTCTTGTGAAGGAGTGGGGGGTGTTGAATATGCCCAGGAGTGGCATCTTCACAGTCTAGGGCTTCAGGTCAAACTATTCCCAATTTTCTGAGAAACTGCCAGCTTGATTTCCAGAGTAGTTGTACAAATTTTCAAAACCACCAACAATGGAGGAGTGTTTTCCTTGCTTCACATCTCAGCAGCATGTGCTATCACTTGAGTTTTTGATCTTAGCCAATACGAATGGTATAAAATGGAATATCTGGGTTGTTTTGATTTGGATTTCCCTTATAGTAAGGGTGTTGAACATTTCTTTAAGTGCAGCTAGGCCATTAGAGGCTTCTCTGTTGAGATACATGCTCCACTATGATCAAAACAGCTTTATTGGTAATAGCCAGAAATTAGAAGTAATCTAGATGTTCCTCAACTGAAGGATGGATACAAAAAATGTGGTTCATTCACACAATGGAATACTACTCAGGTATTAAAGACAAGGACATCAAGAATTTCTCAGGAAAATGGATGGAAGTAGAAACAATCATCCTGTGTGAGGGTTAACTCAGACCCAAAAGAACATACACTGTATGTACTCACTTTTAAATACAGATTAGCCAAAAGTACAGAGTACCCATGCTGCACTCCACAGATCCCCTCCCAAAAAAAAAAAAAAAAAACTAAATAAAAAGCAAGGCCCAGGCAAAGATATTTGAATTTTACTTAGAATGGGTTATAAAAGTCATAGGGGGCAGATGGAGGGAGGAAACGTGGTGGGAGATGGTGTGGGAAGAAGAACTGGGTGGGGAATTCAGGATCAAGATCAAGAGTTAGGAGAGATGAGAGAGGGTCACAGGGCCAGCAGAATGAATGGAAATTAGTAACTGGTAGGGTGGTAGAATAGGAAGAATGGGGGCATCTCTAGGATGTGCCAGAGTCCTGGGATGGGGAAGGCTCTCAGGAGTCTCTGGAAGTGACTTTAGCTGAGACTCCTAGCGGGGGATATTGAACCTCCTTAAGCCAGGCAGGAACCCTGGTGGTAGGATAAGGATATCAACCCAACCACCAAACCTTTGACCCAAAATTTGCCCTTTCTAAGAAATGCAGGGACAAAGAACAGTGACTGGGGGAATGGCTAACCAATAACTGGCCCAACTTGAGACCCATTCCAAGAGTAAGCACCAATCCTTGACATTATTAATGATCCTCTGTTATGCTTGTAGATAGGAGCTTAGCATAATTGTCCTCTGAGAGGCTTCACCCAGCAGCTGACTGAAACAGAAGCAGAGGCCCACAGGCAGACATTGGATGGAGCTTTGGAGTTTTATGGAAGAGTTGAGGGGAAGGATTGAGGGCTATGCATGGGATAGACAGGAACTACACAGGAAGACCAATAGAGTTGACTAATCTGGACCCTGGGTAACTCTCAGATATTGAACCACCAACCAAACAGCATACATAACTTAACTCTAGACTCCTTGACCATGTGTAGCAGATATGCAGCTCAGTCTTCATGTGGGTCCCTCAACAATGAAGTGGAAGTTGTCCTTAAAGCTGTTGCTTATCTGTGGATCCTATTCCCCTAGAGACTTGATATGTCAGGGTGGGGGGAAACCACTGGGGTCCTCCACCCTCTCAGAGGAGAAGGGAGGGGGATGGATAAGGGATTTCATGAGCATCGAGGAGCAACAATCCAGATGTAAAGTGAATAAATAAACATATTAATTAACAAAAAATAGTTTTCCATTCATATCATTCTCTCCCTTGTCCTATATTCATATCATATCTCTTCTTGTTTCTGCTACTCTTTTATGTCCTCTTATCTGGTGCTCTGTGATGACCCTTTTCTAGTTCTCAGGCTGCCACAAAGATTCCGTGCTAAAGAAATAAATTTAAACATTTGAAACTAGGATCTCTCTTCTATGAGAGATCAGATGCAACATTTATCTTTTTAGGCATAGATTGGCTCACTATAATATTTTCTAGTTCATATCATCTTACTGCAAATTTCCTACATTCAGTGATGTGTGTTTACCACAGTTTCATCATCTATTCCTCAGTTATTAGACATCAAGGTTCATTCTATTCACTAGCTATTACAAACAGAACAATATTGAACATGGCATCTGAGTATCTCCGCAGAAGAGTATCAGGTCCATGGACAATGTCATGAGTCATATCTGGGTCACATGGAAACTTTGTTTTTGAAAACTCTCTTTCCTAATATCTATACTGGCAATGCCCACTTAAATTCTCCATAGAAGTGAATAGTGTCCCCTTTTTCCCAAGTTTTGCAAGCTGTTGTAATTTGATTTCTTTATGATAGGCTTTCTGAATGTCCAAATTAGTTTTAATATGCATTAAATAAGAATCTTGAACACTTTTAAAAAATAATCAATTTATTTAGTTCGTTTAAGTCCTGACTACAGTTTTCCCTCCCTCTTCTCCAAGTCCTCCCCCACCCCAAACTACTCCTACTTTGGCTCCTCCTCCTTTCTCTTCAGAAAAAGTGGCCACCTATGGATATCAACCAACATTGGCAAATCAAATTTCAGTAAGACTAGGTGAATCTTCTCCTACTTGGTCCAGAGGTGGTATCCCAGTAGGGTAAAGGGGTGCTAAAGGCAGGTAACAGAGTCAGAGACAGCCCCCAATTGATGCTTTCAGAGGACTTGGATAGGGAAGACCTTTCATGGTGTCTCTGAGTCTAGTTGAGAGAGGCTTACATGATCATGTCCCTAGGTTTGGTAGGCCTCCATAAAAGCAGGCAGAGTTGTGTTGAGGAAAATGGAGAACAGGGTATGGGGTGCATTTACTGCCATTTGGGGTGCTCTCAGGGGAGCTGGCAGGCAGGTGCTTGGGTAATTTCTCTTTCTTTGTTTCTTTCTTTCTTTGTTTCTTTCTTTCTTTCTTTCTTTCTCATGAAAAGAAAGTTATTCAACATAAAAAAATACTGGAATGGAAAATAAATTATCATGCTAACATGAATGCGTGTAAAATTTTATCTGCTTATTTCTTTTTCCTAAATGACTCTTTGCATTTGCTTTTCTCTAAAATTAGTGATTCCCACAAATTTCTTGGCTTTTTGGTTTTTGCTTCAATTTTCTGTCAACCATAATTGTCATTTCTTCTGAGAATTAAAGGTATTAAGATGATTTTTGTCTCAATAATACTTTTTAACAAATAAAATGTAATAAGCTAAAACAAGACAATCACATAAAAATTGGATAAGACAAACCAACAGAAGTAAAAGAATCCCAAGAGAAGGAACAAGAACCAAAGGCCCACTCGTTCCAATATTCAGGAGTACCATAAGAGTACTAAGTTGGTTTACTGATGCACAAGCTTTCTAGTTTTCCTACGTTGTCTCTGCATTCTTACCCACTTAGCATAATTCAAAACTAATAAAATCTCAAACATAGCAGATAGATTCTTAAGTTTCTGAGAAAAATTTGTGCTTTCTTTTTCTAACTTTGAGATATCCAATGCACCTTTCCTACTTGGCATTATTAGTATCTTACACATACTGTGTCTCTTACGCACTTGTTTTACTTAACATTTATTCTAAGCTTGCTTCAGTCCTATACCTTTGATTTGCTTATCTCTGGTCTTGAAAGGACTACTGCCTTTCATCCTTTAAGTCAGAGCCAGGGTTAATCCATTAGAGAGGTGTGCCCTGACCAACAAGTATGAAAGACCCCAGTCTTGAACTCAAAATATTTTTCACAGGCTGGAGAGATGGCTCAGCAGTTAAGAGTACTGACTGCTCTTCTAGAGGTCCTGAGTTCAACTCCCAGGAACCACATGGTGGCTCACAAACATCTATAATGGGATCTGATGCCCTCTTCTGTTGTCTGAAGACAATGACAGTGTACTCATATACATAAAATTAATAAATAAATCTTTAAATTTTTTTCACTTTCATTTCATTAATCTTTATTCAAACTGAATCATGTTTACCAGCATTTGATAATAATAGTTATATTTACTAAAATATGTTCTTTTCTTTTATCTAAAAGAAACTTCTAGATAGGAAATCTGTCTGTCTTGTTCATGATTTTATCCCTAATATCTTCAGTGCTGGTAACATGAGGACACTCACTCAACACTAGCTGAGTAGTTGGGGAAGGTTGTTTTCTCACCTGTACTATCAGTATCTCTATTACTCTATTATTATTATCTCTATTAGCATTTCACTAATAGTAAATAAGAAAGGGAATTTTAATTTTTTCCAGTTTAAAAGATATTTTGGTAAGGGGGTGTAACTATCACCACCAACCTATTGTCATAGATACTGATGAAGGCCAAGATTTTATGCCTGATATTTCAAATACATTAATGAAAATGTTCAAATAGGGCTGGAGAAATGGCTCAGTGGTTAAGAACACTGATTGCTCTTCCAGAGGCCCTGAGTTCAATTCCCAGCAACTACATGGTGGCTCACAACCATTTGTAATGGGATCTGATGCCCTCTGTTGAGTGTCTAAAGACAGCTACAGTGTACTCACATACAAATAAATAAATAAATCTTTAAGAAAATGTTCAAATAATAGAAAAATGAGGAAAAGATACAAAAACCAAAATAAATTGAGTATCCTGTTTCCACTTTGAATTGGAATATTCCATATATTTTCAAATTGATATTTATAGTTCTATTGGGATTTAATTTTAATTTATTTGTCTTAGGAGATAGCATCTGAAATAAGACCTAATACCATTCAAGTAATGCATGTTCTCAATGGGCATTCTGTTTATTTCCCTGTGAGATTTTTCTGAGTGTATTTCACCTGTTAACATTATTATTGGCAATCTTCCTCACACTATGAATGATCAGTTTGTACCTTAAATATTTATTCATTTGCATTATGTATGTTTAATGTATGATTTACTGCTAGAACAGATGTTGACAACTTCAGGGCAAAGTAAGATTTTGTTCTGCTGTATTCAGTCAGTGGGTTCTGCTGGGTTCAGTATAACACAGAGATAGATTCAACAGAATATACAAACAGTCTGCTCTTGTCTATGTTTCAGTGGCACTGGGTTGAGATGGCCAAAGAATGTATGCAATGCTTAGCTCTTTTAGAGGATGAAGGTACAAATGATGTTTTTCACAATTTGAATGTGGAGGTTTCTTTGCATACATAAAAATATCCTAATTTTTCTATTTTAAATTTAATTCATTTTAAATCATTTAGTCAGCCTCGGTCTTGTCCCCAGGATCTTTGGATTCTTTGTTCTTCTGCACCTCTTCAATATGCTTGTCCCTCTCTCTCAAACGCTACAGCTTGGCAGCCATTTTCACCTCCTGGTTCTCTTTGTTAGCCTCCATTTTGTGGGTCAGTTTCTCCACTGCCATTTTGCTGAAGTTGTTGTTTTCTTCAGTGGCTTTCTTGAGCACTTCTTTTTCATGCTCCCATTTCTCAGCAAGCTACTTCAAGACTTCTACTTCATGAGACTTGCGTCTTTCTTCTGTAGCTTCTACTTTCTTCTAGATTTCCTCCAGGGAAAGATCCTTCTTTGGGGGGGCGGGGATCAGAGACAGATTCTCTTGACAGGAAGCTGAGAATCAGCTCAAGAGCCTGGCCTGAGCATGCTTCTTCAGTTCTTTCACCTGAATATTAGAAGATGCCATGTCGAACAGAAGACAAGAGACTGGCTGTACACTCTACATACTCCACTGGCAAGGAAAGACCTGCTCAGAAATATTTCTTAATAAATTAATGAAATATGTGACCATAATGTTTCTTTCCTATCCAATGGCATTTAAAGGCTATTTTCACTTTACTAATTATTTACATTTCAAATGTCCCTGGTCCTCCCTCCATGAAGTCTCCAACCCCTCCCTCTCCCCTTTGCCTCTAAAAGTGTGCTCCTGCACCTACTCAGCCATTCCCACCTCACCCCTCTAGCATCCCCCTTCTCTGGGGCATCAAGCCTCCACAGGAACAAGGACATCCCATTCCTCTGATGCCAGATAGGCAATCCTCTACTTCATATGTAGCAGGAGCCAAGGATTGACCATGTATGCTCTTAGTCCTTGGAATATCTGAGGGATACAGTTAGTTGATACTGTTGTTCTTCCAATGGAGTTACAATCCACTTCAGCTCCTTCAGTCCTTCCCTACCTAACTCTTTTATAGGGGGTTCCCGGGCTCAGCCCAATGGTTGGCTATACCTATCTCCATCTGTATTGGTCAGGTGCTGACAGATTCGCTCAGAGGACAGCCTACCAGGCTCCAGCTTGCAAGCATTTCTTGGCATCAGCAATAGTGTTGGAGTTTGATGTCTGCAGACAGGTAGTGCAGTCTCTGGATGGCCTTTTCTTCCGACTCTGTTTCAAAGTTTTGTCCTTGCATTCCCTTTAGTCAGGAACATTTCTGGGTTAAATTTTTTGAGATGTGTGGGTAGCCCCATCCCTCAACTTGCAGCCATGTCTAGCTACTGGAGGTGGTCTTTTACAGATTCTATTTCTGTTGGGTATTTCAGCTAGCATCATCCCCATTGGGTCCTGGGAGTCTCTCGCACTCCTGATGTCTAAGACTTTCTAGTGGTTCCCCCACCCCCCATTCCACACTCCTCACTGTTGCATATTTATATTCATATCTTGGCACACCGGGCTTTACTCCTTTCTCTCCATCTCTGATCCTGACTCCACTTTTCCCTCCACCTTCTCTCTCCCACCCAGGTGCCTCCCCCTTCTGCCTCCTGTGATTATTTTGTTTTTAAGTGGGATTGAAGCATCCATACTTTGACCTTCATTCTTGTTAAGCTTCATGTGGCTGTGAGTTACATCATGGGTAATCTGAGATTTTGGGCTAATATCCACTTATCAGTGAGAACATACACTGTATATAGTTTTGGATTTGGGTTACCTCACTCAGAATGATATTTTGTAGTTCCATCCATTTGCCTGCCAAATTTGTGAAATCCTCCTTTTTAATAGCTGAATAGTATTCTGCTGTATAAATCACCACATTTTCTGTATCCATTCCTCTGTAGAAGGACATCTAGGCTGTTTCCAGCTTCTGGCTATTCTAAATAAAGCTGCTATGAACATGTAGCATGTACCCTTGTGATATGATAGAGAATCTTTTGGGTATGTGCCCAGGATAGTATACCTGGGTTTCAGGTAGAACTATTTCCATTTCTTTGAGGAACCACCAGATTGATTCCCAAACTGGTTGTACCAGCTTGCAATCCCACAAGCAATGGAGGAGTATTACTCTTTCTCCACATCTTCACCAACATCTGTTGTCACTTGAGATTTTGATCTTAGCCATTCTGATTGCTGTGAGGTGGAATCTCAGGGTACTTTTGATTTGCAATTCCCTGATGACTAAGGATGTTCAACATTTCTTTGGGTGCTTCTCCGCAATTCAAAATTTGTCAGTCGAAAAATCTCTGTTGAGCTCTGTACTCCATTTTTAAATTAGGCTACATGTTTGGTTTTTTTTTTTTTTATTTTTTTATTTTTTTATTTTTTTGAGTCTAATGTCCTGAATTCTTTGTATATTTTGGATATTAGCCCTCTATTGGATGTAGGATTAGTAAAGATCTTTTCCTAAATTGTAGGATGCCATTTTGTATTACTGACAGTGTCCTTTGCCTTACAGAAGCTTTTCAGTTTCATGAGGTCCCATTTGTCAATTGCTGATATTAGAAACTGAGCTATTGATGTTCTGTTCAGGAAAATTTCCCCTGTGCCATTTTGTTCAAGGATATTTCCTACTTTTTCTTCTATTAGATTCTGTATCTGGTTTTATGTGTAGGTCATTGATCTACTTGGACTTGAGTTTTGTACAGGAGATAAAATTGGATCAATTTGAATTCTTCTACATGAAGACCTCCAGTTAGACCAGCAACATTTGTTTAAGATGCTTTCTTTTTTTATACTGTATGGTTCTGGCTTCTTTGTCAAAGATCTAGTTTCCATAGGGGTATAGGTTTATTTCTGGGTCTTCGATTATATTCTATTAATTGAACTGTCTATCTCAGTACCAATACCATGTAGTTTTTTATCACCATTGCTCTGTAGTACAGCTTCAATTCAAGGATGGTGATTCTTTTATTGTTGAGAATAGGTTTAGCTATCCTGTTTTTTTGTTTTTTTTTCTTTTCTTTTCTTTTTTTGTTATTCCAGATGAATTTTAGAATTTCTCTTTTTATCTCTGTGAAGAATTGTGTTGAAATTCTGGTGGGAATTGCATTGAATTGTAAATTGCTTTTGGTAAGATGGCAATTTTACTATGCTAATCTTACCAATCTAGAGCATGGGAGATCTTTCCATTTTCTGAGGTCTTCTTTAATTTCTTACTTCAGAGACATAGAGTTCTTGTCATTCAGTTCTTTCACTTGCTTTGTTAAAGCTGAAACAATAAATTTTATATTATTTGTGACTGCTGTGAAGGGTCTTGTTTCACTAATTTCTTTCTCAGTCCATTTATCCATTGTGTAAAAGAAGACTACTGATTTGTTTGAGTTAATTTTATATCCAGTCACTTTGCTAAAGTTGTTTATCAGCTGTACAAGTTCTATGAAAATTTGGGAGTCACTTATGCATACTATCATACAATCTGCAAACAGTGATACCTTGATTTCTTCTTTTCCAATTTGAATACCTTTGACCTCCTTTTGTTGTCTAATTGCTCTAGCTAGAACTTCAAGTACTATATTGAATAGATACACAGACAATGAGAAGCCTTGTCTTGTCTCTGATGTTAGTGGGATTACTTCAAGTTTCTTGCCATTAAATTTGATATTGGCTGTTGGTTTGCTGTATATTGCTTCTATTACATTTTGGTATGTGCCTTGAATTCATGATCTCTTCAATACTTTACCATGAATGGGTGTTATATATTCTCGAATGCTTTTTCAGCATCTAATGAGTTGATCAAGTGATATTCTTCTTTGAGTTTGTTAGTATAGTGGATTTTGTTGATGGATTTTGTATATTAAACCATCCCTGTATCCCTGGAATGAATCCTACTTGATCATGGTGAATGATGGTGTGATGTGTTCTTGGATTTAGCTTGTGAGAATTTTTTCTTTAATCTGTAGATATTTTTATGTTTCACTTCCTGTGCTAATTGCCACCTGTCCAGTACCCACACAGAGGCAGAAAACTCCCAAACTCACCTGCCCTGGGAGCGCAGTAGGGCCAAGTCTAAGATAAAATGAGTGGGGAGCTTTCCTAAGGCGTAGAATTTTTATTTTTTATTTTTTTTACTATTTTATTTATTTATTTTTACTATTTTTTAAAATCATTTTTCATACTTTATTTACATTTCAAATGTTTCCCCCTTTCCAGATCTCCCCTTTGGAAACTCCCCATTTCCTCCCTTCTCCTCCTGCCACTTTGGGGGTATTCTCCCCCCCAAGCCCCACCTACTCTCCTCTTCCCTCCTTGGCATTCTCCTCTACTGGGGGATCTAACACTCTCAGGCCCAAGGGCCTCTCCTCCCCCTGATGGCTAACAAGACACTCCTCAGCCGCATATGTGGCCAGCACCATGGGTCCCTCCATGTGTATTCTTTGGTTGGTGGATCAGTCTCCAGGAGTTTCAGGGGGTCAGGCCAGTTAACACTGTTGCTGCCTCCCTGGGGATGGCAACTCCCTCAGCTCCTTCAGTCCCTTCTCCAAGTCCTCCATCTGGGACCTCACATTGAATCCTACTGTTAATGCAAAGTGACTCTTGGGTATTTCGAACTCTTGGGCTAATAACCTCTTAACAGTGAGTACATACCATGTTCATTCTTTTGTGACTGCATTACCTCGCTCAGGATGATATTTTCAAGATCCATCCATTTGTTTGCAAATTTCATGAAGTCATCGTTTTTAATTGCTGAGTAGTATTCCATTGTGTAAATTTACCACATTTTCTGTATCCATTACTCTGTTGAGGGACATCTGGGTTGTTTCCATCTTCTGGCTGTTATAAATATGGCTGCTATGAACATAGTGGAACATGTGTCTTTATTGCATGTTGGAGCATATTCTGGGTATATGCCCATGAGGGGAATAGCTGGGTCCTCAGGTAGTATTATGTTCATTTTTCTGAGGGTCCACCAAACTGATTTCCAGAGAGGTTGTATCAGCTTGCATTCCCACCATCAATGGAGGAGTGTTCCTCTTTCTCAACATCCTTGCCAACATCTGCTGTCACCTGAGTATTTGAATTAGCCATTCTGACTGGTGTGAGGTGGAATCTCAGGGTTGTTTTGATTTGCATTTCCCTGATGACTAAGGATGTTGAACATTTCTTTAGGTGCTTCTCAGCCATTCGAGTTTCCTCAGTTGAGAATTCTGTGTTTAGCTCTCTTCCCCATTTTTTTGATAGGGTTATTTGGATCTCTGGAGTCTAACTTCTTGAGTTCTTTGTATACATTGGATATTAGCCCTCTATCAGATGTAGGATTGGTAAAGATCTTTCCACAATCTGTAGGTTGCTGTTTTTTCATATTTACAGTGTCCTTTGCCTTACAGAAGCATTGTAATTTTATGAGGTCCCATCTGTCGATTCTTGATCTTAGAACACAAGCCATTGGTGTTCTGTTCAGGAACTTTTCCCCTGTGCCCATGTGTTCCAGACTTTTCCCCATTTTCTCTTCTATTAGATTCAGTGTATCTGGTTTTATGTGGAGGTCCTTGATCCACTTGGACTTGAGCTTTGTACAGGGAGATAGGAATGGATCAATTCGTAATCTTCTACATGTAGACCGCCAATTGAGCCAGCATCATTTGTTGAAGAGGTTGTCTTTTTTCCACTGTATTGTTTTAGCTCCTTTGTGAAATATCAATGATCATAAGTGTGTGATTTCATTTCTGGGTCTTCAATTCTATTGCATTGATCTATCTGCCTGTCATTGGACCAATACCATGCAGTTTTGTTTTGTTTTTTTGTTTTGTTTTGCTTTTTTTTTTTTAATCACTACTGCTCTATAACATAGATTGAAGTCAGGGAGGCTGATTCCCCCAGAAGTTCTTTTATTGTTGAGAATAGTTTTTGCTATCCTGGGTTTATTGTTATTCCATATGAATTTGAGAGTTGCTCTTTTTAAGTCTATGAAGAATTGAGTTAGGATTTTGATGGGGATTGCTTGAATCTGTAGATTCCTTTTGGCAGGATGGACATTTTAACTATATTAAGCCTGCCAATCCATGAGCATGGGAGATCTTTCCATCTTCTGAGGTCTTCTTCAATTTCTTTCTTCAGAGACTTGAAGTTCTTGTCATACTGGTCTTTCACTTGTTTGGTTAGAGTCACACGAAGATATTTTATATTGTTTGTGACAATTGTGAAGGGTGTTATTTCACTAATCTTTTTCTCAGCCTGTTTATCCTTCAAGTATAGGAAGGCGACTGATTTGCTTGAGTTAATTCTGTATCCAGCCACTTTGCTGAAGTTGTTTATCAGTGGTAGCAGATCTCTGGTGGAGTTTTTCGAGTCACTTAAGTATACCATCATATGATCTGCAAATAGTGATATTTTGATTCCTTCCTTTCTGATTTCTATCCTGTTGACCTCCTTTTGTTATCTGATTGCTCTAGCTAGAACATCAAGTACTATCTTCAATAGATAGGAAGAGAGAGTGCAGCCTTGCCTAGTCCCTGATTTTAGTTGGTTTGCTTCTAGTTTCTCTCCATTTAGTTTGATGTTGGCCACTGGTTTACTGTATATTGCTTTTACTATGTTTAGGTATGCTCATTGAATTCCTTATCTTTCTAACACTTTTATCATGAGGGGATGTTGAACTTTGTTGAATGCTTTTTCAGCATCTAATGAAATGACCACGTGGTTTTTTGCTTTGAGTTTCTTTATGTAGTAGATTACATTGATGGATTTCCGAGTATTGAACCATCCCTGCATCCCTGGAATGAAGCCTACTTGATCATGGTGAATGATCGCTGTGATGTGTTCTTGGATTCGGTTTGCAAGAATTTTATTGAGTATTTTTGCATTGCAGATGGTTTATCTGATCCTGATTTAACTTTGGTAATTGGTATCTGTCTAGAAACTTGTCCATTTCCTCCAGATTTTCCTATTTTGTTGTGTATAGGCTTTTGTAGTAGGATCTGATGATTTTTAAAATTTCCTCAGAATCTGTTGTTATATATCCCTTCTCATCTTTAATTTTATTAATTTGCATACTGTGCCTTCTGGTTAGTCTGGCTAAGGGTATATCTATCTTGTTGATTTTCTCGAAGAATCAGCTCCTGATTTTGTTGATTCTTTGTATAGTTCTTTTAGTTTCCACTGGGTTGATTTCAGCCCTTAATTTGATTATTTCCTGCCTTCTATTACTCTTGGGTGTATTAGCTTCTGTTTGTTCTAGAACATTCAAGTGTGCTGTTAAGCTATTAGTATATGCTCTCTCCAGTTTCTTTTTGGAGGGATTCAGAGCTATGAGTTTTCCCCTTAATAGTGCTTTCATTGTGTCCCATAGATTTGAATATGTTGTACTTTCATTTTCATTAAATTCTAGGAAGTCTTTAATTTCTTTCTTCATTTCTTCCTTGACCAAGTTATCATTGAGTAGAGCATTGTTCAGCTTCCTCGTGTATGTGGGCTTTCTGTTGTTGTTGTTGCCCTTAAAGACCAGCCTTAATCTGAAGTGATCTGATAGGAGGCATGGGATTATTTCAATTTTCTTATATCTGCTGAGATTTGTTTTGTGACCAATACATGATCAATTTTGGAGAAGGTACCATGAGGTGCTGAGAAGAAGGTATATTCTTTTGATGTAGGATGAAATGTTCTATAGATATCTGTTAAACCCATTTGGTTCATAGCATTTGTTAGTTTCACTGTGTCTCTGTTTAGTTTATGTTTCCAAGATCTGTCCATTGTTGATAGTGGGGTGTTGAAGTCTCCCATGATTATTGTGTGACATTCAATGTGTGCTTTGAGCTTTAGCATAATTTCTTCTATGAATGTGGGAGCTCTTGCATTCGGGGCATAGATGGTCAGAATTGAGAGTTCTTCTTGGTAGATTTTTCCTTTGATGAGTATGAAGTGTTCTTCCTTATCTTTTTTGATGACTTTTGATTTCATCCGATATTAGAATGGCTACTCCATCCTGTTTCTTGGGGTCATTTGCCTGGAAAATTGTTTTCCAGCCCTTTGCTCTAAGGTAGTGTTTGTCTTTAACACGGAGGTGCATTTCCTGGATGCAACAAAACTCTGGGTCCTGTTTATGAATCCAGTCTGTCAGTCTATGTCTTTTTATTGGGGAATTGAAACCATTGATGTTAAGAGATATTAAAGAATAGTGATTGTTGTTTCCTGTTATTTTTGATGTTGTTTATATGTTTGTGTGGCTATCTTCTTTTGAGTTTGTTGAAAGATTACTTTCTTTCTTTTTCTTGAGTGTAGTTTCCCTACTTGAGTTGGCATTTTCCATGTATTATTCTTTGTAGGGCTTTGTTTGTGGAAACATACTGTGCAAATTTGGATTTGTCATAGAATATTTTGGTTTCATCATCTATGATTATTGAGAGTTTTGCTGGGTGTAGCATCCTGGCCTGGCATTTGTGTTCTCTTTGAGTCTGTATAAGATATGCCCAGGATCTTCTAGCTTTCATAGTTTCTGGTGAGATGTCTGGTTTAATTCTGATAGGTCTGCCTTTATATGTTATTTCCCTTACTGTTTTTAATATTCTTTCCTTATTTTGTGTATTTGGTGTTTTGACTATAATGTGACAGGAGCAATTTCTTTTCTGGTTCAGTCTATTTGGCGTTCTGTAGGCTTCTTCATCTCTTTCTTTAGGTTAGGGAAGTTTTCTTCTATAATTTTGTTGAAGATATTTACTGGTCCTTTAAGTTAGGAATCTTCACTGTCCTCTATACCTATTATCCTCCTCAGGTTCTGTCTTTTCACTGCATCCTGGATATCCTGGATGCTTTGGGTTAGGAACTTTTTGGATTTTGTGTTTTCTTTGACTGTTGTGTCCATGTTTTCTATGGTATCTTCTGCAAATGAGATTCTCTTCCATCTCTTGTATTCTGTTGGTGATACTTGCATCTATGACTCCTGATTTCTTTCCTATATTCTCTAACTCCAGGGTTGTCTCCTTTTGTGATTTCTTTATTGTTTCTATTTCTGTTTTTAATTCCTGAATGGTTTTGTTCATTTGTTTGATTTTGTTTTCCTGTAATTCTGCCTGTTTGATTGTGTTTCCCTGTAATTCCTTAAGGGATTTTTGTGTATCCTCTTTAAGGGTTTCCAGTTGTTTACCTGTGTTCTCTTGTATTTCTTTAAGGGAGTTATTTATTTCCTTCTTAAAATCTTCTATCATCCCCTTGATATGTAATTTTAAGTCTGAGTCTTCCTTTTCTGGTATGTTGGGGTATCCAGGGCTAGCTGTGGTGGGAGAACTGGGTTCTGATGAAGCCAAGTAGTCTTGATTTCTGTTCCTTGTGTTCTTGCCCTTGCCTTTCACCATCTGGTTATCTCTGGTGTTAGCTGGTCTTTCTGTCTGTGACTGTGGCTTGTCTTTCCTTCAAGCCCAAGTGTCAATATTCCTTGGAGACCAGTTCTCTCTCCTGGCCTTTCCTCAGTCCCTGAGTCTGGAGTCCTCTTTCTGCTGGCTTTTCCCCACAAGTGTGTGGCTTGCTTACTCCCAGCCCTGTTTGGCTATGGAGCCCTGGTCGCCCAGGCAGAGATCTCCTACCATAGTTGGAAACCGGCAGCAGTTTGTGAGCATTTTATTGAGTATTTTTCATTGATATTCCTAAGGGAAATTGGAGTGAATTTCTCTTTCTTTGTTTCATCTATGCATAGTTTAGGTATCAGTGTATATGTGGCATCCTAGAACAAATTAGGTAGTCTTTCTTCTGTTTGTATCTTGTGGAATAGACTCAATAGTATTGTTATTAGGGTTTCTTAGAGTGTCTGATAAAATTCTGCACTAAAACCATATGACCCTAGGTTTTTTGTTTTTTTTTTGTCAGAAGATTTTAATGACTGCTTTTATAGGGGTTATGGAACTGCTTAGATAGTTTACCTGATCCTGATTTAACTATAGGATCCTGATATCCTATAATACTTCTGGTTTCCTTTCCCAGCATTCTTTTATAAGCACTAGATATGATAAGAGATATCCCATTTGCCAAGCCTTTAAGTCACAGAGCATTCTATTGTTTTTTCTAAAACTGTTCCCGTGAATTTAGTTAGCTCTCTATCTGTTCTGTAGGCAGTTTCCTCCACATCTTCTTCACTTTCCTCTCCCCTGCATTCTTCCCTCCTCTCACTTCCCATTCTCTTCCTTTGTCTTCCTTCTCCTTCCCATCCCTTCCTTCTCTTCCTTTCTCCTTATTTCCTACTATTTTTATTTTGGTCAGGGTTCTCTACAAGAATACAATCAAGAAACAGTAGGTACTAAAAGGAAATTTTTAGATTGGCTTATCTGATACAGCTTTTATAGTGCATCAGTGACTGTCTTAACCCTGGAAAGTGTTAGCTACTTGGTCCAGAGGCTTACAATGCTATCATTTCCAAGTTGGCAGTAAATGTATTGAGGGGTTTTGGAGTGTCATTGTTCTTCCTTCCTTACTGGGAGGATTAGGATTCTAGATTTGCTTGTTTGGAACAATATCTCACTGTATAGCCCTGGCTACCACTTGAACACACAGAGATATGTCTGGCTCTGGCTCCCAAGTGCTTGAATTAAAGGCATGATCATGTCTTGAGAATTTAGGTTTTGACATCAGCACTGTATGGCATTGACAACTGTAGCTGACTGGCCGTTACAAGTTAAATGAACTTAATAGCAAAACAAAATACTAAAAGAACAACAACAACAAAAACAAACAAAAAGTCAAAACCAAAATACTTTTTTTGGACTTCTTTATATTTGGGCTAGTGTCAATGAAATAAACTGTCCATATTTAGGGTGGATTTTCCTATTTTAATTACTCTTATTAAGAAAATTCCTTACAGTTATACCCATAATCCCTCATTCCAGATTTTCTCATTGACAATGAACATTAAGTAAAGATTTTTCTCTCCTCCGTTCACCTCCCCTCTTCTTTCCACTTAATTTCTTCTCATGTGCTTATGTATTAGATTTTAAGTGATAAAAAAGGGGAGAAGCTTGGTCCTGTGGAGATTTGTTGCCCCAGCTAAGGGGGAAGTTAGAGGGGTGAGGTGAGGCAGAACAGGGTGGGTGGAGTAGGTGGGGAACACTATTTTAGACCCAAAGGGCAGGGGGGGAATTAGATGGGGGAATTTCTGAGGGTAGACCCGAAAAGGGGGCAACATTTGAAATGTAAATTAAAAAAAAAATCGGTTAGTAATAATGTAAGTAAATAAATATCTACTTTTCTTCCAGTTTAAGAATGTAAGGAAATAAATATCTACTTTTCTTCCAGTTTAAGAACATAGAATACATTTTGTTAGTTTGTTTCAGACAGATCTCCCTCCTCCTTTTTGTACTGAGACAAAGTGGCTTCTGTCCTACTATATGATATCATTAAGTCATTAAGGATTTCCGTCTTCCTCTTCCTTTCTTTTTTTCTTTTTTGAGGTTTGTTTACAGATTATGTTTGCATGCCCTGGAGCACAGAATGTTCTATTTACAAGGTAAATACAACTGACTCTTGGCTCAAAATTCGTCAATATTATCAGAGACCTTGTTGCCACACTTGAAAAACTTTATCTTTGCTATTTGTCTCTAACTTTCACATGAGACTATGCAAAACCTAAGTTCATATTATTTTGGGGGGGGGTAGGAGTATGACTCACTAGCAAGTGAACATTTATTGATTTGAGGCAATTGTTCAGAATTCAGTGTTAATTTAGAGAAATCCCGTGTTATAGTAAGAGCAACCATTAACTTGACTAACTTCTACATAGTATTGCTATCTAAAGCTTTAAAATATTGAGAAGTGAAGAAGTTGATAAAAAGAAACGACTCAACATTTAATGATGAATGTAAAAACATATGACTGGACTGTAAAAAAAATAAAGGTAATAAAAAGAGTAAAATAACTTAAAAAATAAATAGGAAAAATTTAATTTGTTAATACATAAGAGAGCAGTTTATAAAATCAATCAGCCAATGGGCTCTTTACAGCCTAGAATCCCATTGCCTCCCTTGGTACCTAAGGTATGTCCTATTAAAGTGAATGATTTAAAATATTGCCTTTTCAAAGGTCATCCAGAGAATGGCCCAATTGGTATCCATCCCATGAATAGGCACCAAACCCCACCTCTATTACTGATGCTATGTTGTACTTTCAGACAGGAGCCTAGCATGGCTGTCCTCTGAGAGATTTTACCAGTAGGTGATAGAGACAGATGCACATACTTAAAGTTAACCTCTGGGCTGAGGTCAGGTAATTCTATGAAAGAATTAAGGGAAGGACTGAAGGAGCTAAAAGGAATTGCAACCCTATAGGAAAAACAAGAGTATCAATTAACCCAGACCCCTTAATTAACCCAGACCCCTCAGAGCTCCCAGAAGCTAAGTCAGCAATCAAAGAGCATACAAGGGCTGGTCCATAGCCCCCATTATAGAGATAGCAGAGGACTACTTGGTCTGACATCAGTGGGAAAAGATGCACTTATTGCTGTAGAAAATGATGCTCTAGGGAAAGAGAACACTAGCAGGGTGAAGTTGGAATTGGGTGGGCAGGTAGGGAGCACCCCCTCAGAAGCAAACAGAAGGTATGGGAAAGAACTTGTGGAAGGGAGACCAGGAATAGGGGCAACATTTGGAATGTAAATAAATAAAATTAATGATAAAAATTGTATGCAAAAATGTAACAATAAATAACTTCATAAAGTTTTAGTAAGACATGTGTCTTATTAAAGATATAAAGATAATTAACTACGAGTCTTCTAGGGCAATAAATGCAGTGGGAAGAGCAGTGAGCCTCATTGGTCTATGTTAGTTAATTCATTTGCATTCATAATGCCTTAGTACATAACAAAGGAAAAGTCTACACACAGTTAGAGAAACAATTTTTTTCATACTTTATTTACAGTTCAAATGTTTCCCCCTTTCCAGATCTCCCCTTTGGAACCTCCCTATCCCCTCCCCCTGCCTCTATGAGGGTATTCCCCCACCCACCCACCCACTCATCTCTTCCCTCCTTGGCATTCTCCTATACTGGTGCATCTAACACCCTCAGAAACAAGGGTCTCTCCTCCTCCTAATGACTAACAAAACCCTTCTCTGCCACATATGTGGCCAGCACGATGGGTCCCTCCATGAGTATTCTTTGATTGGTGATCCAGTCTCTGGGAGGATATGGAGGTCACGCTAGTTGACACAGTTGCACCCTCCATGGAGATGCCAACTCCCTCAACTCCTTCAGTCCCTTCTCCAGCTTATCCATCTGGGACCTCACAATCAGCCCAATGGTTGCTGTGAAGTATTCCAAACTTTTGGGCTAATAACCACTTATCAGTGAGTACATACCATGCTCATTTTTTTGTGACTGAGTTACCTCACTCAGGATATTTTTAAGTTTCATCCATTTGCCTGCAAATTTAATGAAGTCATTGTTTTTAATAGCTGAGTAGTATTCCATTGTGTAAATGTACCACATTTTCTGTATCCATTCCTCTGTTGAGGGACATCTGGGTGGTTTCCAGCTTGTGGCTATTATAAATATGGCTGCTATGAGCATAGTGGGGCATGTGTCTTTATTACATGTTGGAGCATCTTCTGGGTATATGCCCAGGAGTGGAATAGCTGGATCCTCAGATGGTATTATGTTCATTTTTCTGAGGGTCCACCAAACTGATTTCCAGAGAGGTTGTATCAGCTTGCAATCCCACCAGCAATGGAGAAGTGTTCTTCTTTCTCCACATCCTAGCCAACATCTGCTGTCACCTGAGTTTTTGATCTTAGCCATTCTCACTGGTGTGAGGTAGAATCTCAGGATTGTTTTGATTTGCATTTCCACGATGACTAAGGATATTGAACATTTCTCCTGTGTCTATGTGTTTGAGAATTGCCCCCACTTTCTCTTCTATTAGATTCAGTGTATCTGGTTTCATGTGGAGGTCCTAGAACCACTTGGACTTGAGCTTTGTACAGGGAGATAGGAGTGGATCAATTTGCATTCTTCTACAGGTATACTGCCAGTTGAACCAGCACCATTTGTTGAAAATGCTGTCTTTTTTCCCCTGGATGGTTTTGTGAAAATCAAGTGACCATAAGTGTGTGGGTTCATTTCTGGGTCTTCAATTCTATTTCATTGATCTATCTGCCTGTCACTGTACCAATACCATGCAGTTTTTATCATTACTTCTCTGTAGTACAGCTTGAGGTCAGGGATGCTGATTCCCTCAGAAGTCCTTTTATTGTTGAAAAATAGTTTTTGCTGTCCTGGGTTTTTTGTTATTCCATATGAATTTGAGAATTGCTCTTTCTAAGTCTATGAAGCATTGAGTTGGGATTTTGATGGGAATTGCATTGAATCTGTAGATTGCTTTTGGCAGGATGACCATTTTAACTATATTAATCCTGCCAATCCATGAGCATGGGAGATCTTTCCATCTTATGAGGTCGTCTTCGATTTAATTCTTCAGAGACTTGAATTTCTTGTCATACAGATCTTTCACTTGTATGGTTAGAGTCACACCAAGATATTTTATATTGTTTGTGACAATTGTGAAGGGTGTCATTTCCCTAATCTTTTTCTCAGCCTGTTTATCTTTCGAGTATAAGAAGGATACTGATTTGCTTGAGTTAATTTTGTATCTGGCCACTTTCCTGAAGGTTTTTATCAGCTGTAGCAGATCTCTGGTGGAGTTTTGTGGGTCACTTAAGTATATGATATTTTGATTTCTTCCTTTCCAATTTGCATCCTTTTGACCTCCTTTTGTTGTCTAATTGCTCTAGCTAGAACTTCAAGTAATATATTGAATAGATAGGGAGAGAGAGGGCAGCCTTCCCTAGTCCCTGATTTTAGTGGGATTGCTTCAAGTTATAGAAACAATTTTATAAACAATTTACACACACATATGCAAATAGGAAGCTAGAAAATACAAATAGTTTTAAAGGTTACTACTTTTTCCTTTATGTCTACATAGATCTGAAATTATATAAATTTTTGTGATTTAAATATTAGTTAAATGTTTAAATCATGGTACTTGATATGTTAAGAGAAATCCTGGCTTTATTGAAGAGTCATTCATCTGTAGTAATGTTTATATTGTGGGTATTAAATAAAAATATAGAAATATTTCTCTAATATTGATTAGAAAAATATTTTGAGCAACACTGTAATTTTGAGCTTGAATTTTCTTCTTAACTTTAGATATGATATTTAACTTTTTTCCTCATATATATTTTATTTTAATTATAAACATTTACGGCCTACAATGTGATAATTCAGTAATTACAAAATAAATAAACACCAAGCCAAGGTAATTAGCCTTTTCATTAAAATGATAAAAATATAATTATTGTTAACATTTTATATCAAATATTTTATGAATTACTACGTGAAAGAAGAACAAAGGTTCTAATCATAGATTTATGAAAAGAATTAAGACACATAATGTATCTGTATTGATAAGTATGTGCTCTGTATGATTACTGTCAACTGACAGAGTAGACATAAATATCAGATATACATATATATGTGTGAATACACATAAATGTATATATATTTATTCCAGAAGAGAATTACTTCCTGATAAAATCTAATCACATGTCCCATGTGTGTGTGTTGCTAATAAATGTACCTAATGCCCCATAAATGCTAAGCAGTCATTTTACCACTGACCTGCATGCCTAGTGCTATATAAAATTTAAACATTTTGACCAATGCTATATACAATATTGTCTCTTACTTCCCTTCCAATTTCCTTCTCATATTTGTTGACTCCATTCTTTCTGAGTAGTCAGGCTTTTGCTTTCTAGTACATTTACTTTCTTCTATGTGAGTTTCAGCTGATGTTTATTTATGTTTGCAAAGGCATGCAGAAGGCAGCATTGTATATTGCTTCTCCCCATCTGTTAGCTATCACATTATTATTATTCCTCTTGCACTATGTCTCAAAGGACATCCATGTGAGATGTATAGATATCCTACTTAGGGATGAATACTTATTATTCTCTTATTTTCAGTACTTTGATGACTTAATGAGTTTCTGACTTGATTGTCACTCAACTTCTCAATGAGACTTCTCTAAAAATGAGATTTTCTCCAGTCTATGAGTATAACTATACATATTTATAAGACATATTAACATCTCCATTTAGCAAAAATATTGACACTAGATTCTAGCCAGTGATCTAGAAAGTCATATCATTTTGAGAAGGTTTAAAATGTCAAGTACACATTGCTTCCCATGGAGCAAACCTCAGATTCAAAGTGTCAACTGTCATAGAACTTTTTTACTTGTAGCTGTATCATGGCTAGCAGGTCTTTTTTTGTTTGTTTGTTTGTTTGTTTTTCGAGACAGGGTTTCTCTGTGTAGCCCTGGCTGTCCTGGAACTCATTCTGTAGACTTGGCTGACCTCGAACTCAGAAATCCACCTGCCTTGGCCTCCCGAGTGCCGGGATTAAAGGTGTGCGCTACCACTGCCCGGTTGGCTAGCAGGTCTTAATTGTAGCACACAAAGATCAAAATTAGATAAGATCATTGCTAACATTTTAGAACTTCATTTTGGTACCCAGGAAACTGTCAAGATCAGGAACTGAAGGCTTGATAAGACAGTCAATGTTCATTGTCCTGTTCATAGCAAATACCAAAGGTGGTGTCTGTTATGTTCAGACAACTGATAAATCAATACTATATATTTTGTATGCAATTTCTCAAATTATCATTGCTATGTCAAAAATTCACAATTGTGTCTGCTTTATTAATCATATCTAGCTATTTGGGGTTATGTATGGGTGTGGTGTTTTATGTATCCAAGTGAATCTGTAGGATCACCGATTATGAATGCCAGAGAAGGAAGTAATTGATCTGCTCTACCACTCTAATTTATTCATCGTTGGGTCTATGAAAGCACTTGAAACTTACCCTTCTGGAAAGTCTTGTAAACCAGAATTTCCTAGGCTCTATCATCCAGTCATGGCCTCTTAATTGTTGTATTACAGACATGAGTATGGGGGCAATCACATGAAAGCTGAACATACAATTCATATCCTCATGCTTTACAGCAAGTGCTATGTCTCATGGAAGTATTTCATATCTCTTCATATTCACTTTTAAATATTGTTCAATGAACATTTTAAATTTAAATATAATTCAATGAAGGTACTGAATTAACAAAAAAAATCATAAGAAGGGAAAAGAAATGAATTTATTAAGCCATTTTTATCTGGAATAGTGCAATAGAAAGATGTAGAGATGGAAATGCCCAGATATATTTGATATCAGTTGTAATTCTCCTTGTACTGGCTGGTGGAGGTCATAAAAAAGTAAGATCTGATACTAGTCAATTAATAATTGATATTTAAAAGAATTAAGTTGATCCTCTATGGGAGTTTCTGAAGAACCTTCAGCTGTGCACATCATTGCTGCTAATCTATTTCGAATGATAGATTGTACTTTAAATATTTACTTGTGAACATTTACTTTGGGAAATGTACTTCTTGCAGAAATATAAATAGGCAAAAGAAGAAACATTGACAACTTCAAAGAAAATGAAGTTCGTTCTTCTGTTTTCCCTCATTGGGTTCTGCTGGGCTCAGTATGACCCACACACTACGGATGGAAGGACTGCTATTGTCCATCTGTTCGAGTGGCGCTGGGTTGATATTGCCAAAGAATGTGAGCGATACTTAGCTCCTAAGGGATTTGGAGGGGTACAGGTAAGATTACTTCACAAATTAAATGTAGAGTTTACTCAAGTAATAATATTCCACTCAAGAATAGTGACTTTAGAGCACAACTTCATTTCACACGTAACTTTTCTGAGAATGAAAAAAGTTTGGTAGTTGTAGGATCTTTATACTTACTGTAGAATATCAGAAGTATCTCTACAAAGTTTTTTCCCATAATTTCAGATGATTGTTAATCAACAGATGTGAACGTTTATAGGTTGAAATGTAGCATCGGATTATTGATAGGTTTCTTCAAGATTTAGGCATGCAACATAAGCCATAGTCTGGTACTAACTACAACTGTTTTACTTGTAGGTCTCTCCACCCAATGAAAATATTATAATTCATAACCCCTCAAGACCTTGGTGGGAAAGATACCAACCAATCAGCTACAAAATTTGCACAAGGTCTGGAAATGAAGATGAATTCAAAGACATGGTGACGAGGTGTAACAATGTTGGTGTAAGTGAAGACACATTTTCTTTAAAATTATTATATATGAAAATATTTCTCTTGTGTCTAGTTTTTTTTTTTAAAAGCAGGCTTTACATTTTTAAATTTTACTTTATGTTTTAGGTGTTATTGAAAATACAATTCTATCTTATTGTCAACTTTTGAAATCCTTAAATACATACCATTTGAAGTTGAAAGGATAGTATTTATAAAGCCAAAGCGTTGACTTTTATAATTAATAACTATTAAAACCTCCTACTGTACTTCCATGGGTATTGATTCATATGTAAAGAGTATGTTATTTTTATGTGATTTCTCTTTCTATCTGCAATCCTTAGGGTTTCTTCCCTATCATTATTTTAGGTGGTAAATATCTGCTTTGTTCTATAATGAAGAGACATATGCTTTCCCTCTGATCTTAAGGCATGTAATATATAGATTAAGCTAAGTTTTGTCTCCTTGTAACCCTGTAAAATATCAAACACAATAGTCTCTCAAATTTATACCATATCCTATATCTTCAAAAACTGAATTTATGCTTATAATTCTGGTTGTGTCTCTTTCTCTCTGCTTAAGAGCTCTATATTCTTTTTGACATAGTATGACTATAGTTGATCTTCTTTCAAAGTTGTTTGCTTTCTCACATTACTCACTTTTGAAAAGTGCATATACAAATCAGCAGATTAAATGTTTTGTAGCATTGCTGTGAGATTGTAATGAAACTGTAGATTTCTGAGTCCAACTGAAGTCTGCGCTTTTCTTTTCTAGGTCCGTATTTATGTGGACGCTGTCATTAATCACATGTGTGGCTCAGGCATTGGTGCAGGAACAAGCAGTACCTGTGGAAGTTACTACAATACTCATAACAGGGAATTCTCAGCAGTTCCATACTCTGCTTGGGATTTTAACGATAATAAATGTGATGGAGAAATTAACAACTACAATGATGCTTATCAGGTAATGAGAGAAACAGTGAGGGAAATAAATAACTGTATATGCTTCTATGTATGCACAGAAATTTACAAAATGTCATTGGACATAGGAAAAAGGGAACATTGCTAAGAAAGAATGCTGAAAAATAGAAAGAAAGAAGTCTTGTAATTTTTTAAAATATTATTTTGTAAGGATATAATAAAGCCAATGATAAAGGCAGGAGTGCTCTCCTAAAAATTTTTCTGAAAATTAAAACCTTGCTTTATCAATTATATAAATATAAAAAAATGGAAAACAGAAACATAAGTCATGCATAAAAACATTCTTCAAACACTGAGTTACATTCTCAGTCTTGTAGCAGTGTACTTAATATAATCAGCTTCTTGGCTTTGATTTTTTGACCTCTGTAAAATAAAGAAAAAAAGAATGAAGAATAAAAAAAGAAGTGGAGAAGGAGATGAGGAAAGGAAGAGAAAGAGAGAGAGAGGCAGAGACAGAGACAGAGAAGAAGGAGGATCAGGAATGAGAATGAACCAATGAAAATGCTCTCCTGTTTAAATGCCTGATATTCTCTGTAGTTACAACAAAAAATTTAGAGTCTGTGTCCACATTAGAACATCAATACATTCCATGTCCCAGTCAAAACCCATATAAAATTTGCTATTGATATATGTGTGAATGACTGAGTAAGGAAATGAATTTTGAGGCAGAAATGGCTTTTTATAAATCAATCATTATTTTTGCCCCAACAGGTCAGAAACTGTCGTCTGTCTGGCCTTCTGGATCTTGCACTGGATAAAGATTATGTTCGTACCAAGGTGGCTGACTATATGAACCATCTCATTGACATCGGTGTAGCAGGGTTCAGACTTGATGCTGCTAAGCACATGTGGCCTGGAGACATAAAGGCAGTGTTGGACAAACTACATAATCTAAATACAAAATGGTTCTCCCAAGGAAGCAGACCTTTCATTTTCCAAGAGGTACAACATTATATAGTTTGTTTTTTTTTTTAATTTGATATTATACTTTAATTACAATGTTTCTTCCTTCCCTTTCCTGCCTCCAAATGCTTCCGTGTACCCACCATTTCCATACTTTCCTTCAAGGTCATGGCCTCTGTGTTTTACTTACTGTTATTATATGTATATGTATACATGTGTATGTATATATGCATATGTGTGTGTGTGTGTGTATGTACTCAGGCATATAACACTGATATAGTTCATGCTTCACATGTGAGTGATTCAGTTCACATATTGCTACTCATATGTTTGTTTTCAAGGTTGACTTGGTACTAGACAACCAATTGTGCTCTTCCCTTGGGAAGATTCCTTGTACCCAGCTTTCCTTGGTTTTCTATAGTCCTTTGCATAGGATTTAAAGCCCCATGGAATTTTCTGTAAATGTAATCATTTTATAAACAAGATAGAAGATTTCTCTCAGCATATAGTTAATAATGCAGGTTAAGAACTCTGTCACCTACAGACTTATCATTCTGTCATTAAAAATACAAATGTTGTTAACCAGAAAGAGCACATTTAATTCTTTTTAAATTTTTTATTTTTACATTTCAATATTTTCTCTCTTCCCACTCTGCCCTCCATAACCCTCCCTTCCCATCTCCCCTCTCTTTGCCTCTAAGAGGGTGCTTCCCTACCCATCCAGCCACTCCAGCCTCACCACTTTAGCTTCTCCCTACTCTGCTTCATCAAGCCTCCACAGAACCAAAGACCTCCCATTCCACTAACACTAAATAATGCAGTCCTCTGCTACATATGTAGCTGGAGCCATGGACCCATCCATGAATACCCTTTGTTTGATGGTTTAGTCCCTGGGAGCTCTTGGGGCATCTGGTTAGTTGATATTATTGTTTTTTTTTATATAGAGATGCAATTTCCTTCAGCTCCTTCAGTTCTTCCCTTAACTCTTCATTTGAGGTCTCTGGGCTTGTCTGATGGTGAGCTGTGAGTATTTGCCTCTGTCTCGGTCAGCTGCTGCTAGGGCCTCTCAGAGAACAGCTATGCCAGGCTTCTGTCAGCAAGCACTTCTTGGCATCAGCAATAGTGTTTCAAGGCAGTGCTAACTTCATTAATCAATCTCTTATGTTCAAACATATCATTTTATAAGACAGAGAATTCATAATGCTTACTGTCTCAAGCCAATCTTTCTGATTTTGAGTTTTGTCTCATGCTATTAGCATTGTAGGTGTTTAAGGCAAACGGATGGAACCTTTTCTTTAGCAATAATGTGACTTGAAGTGTACTGAGGATGATGTCTTTGTATCTCTAATTTCATAAGAAAAGTTAATGAGTTTATAAGCATTTCTAGTGTTGACAAGACAGCTAGTATTACTAGTGAATTATCCCTTCTGACAGCCATCCTGTAGGATAAAAATGACCCATTTGTAATCTGGTTTGTAATATGGTTTCCTTTGATATTGTGACATTTTCTAAGTAAAATCAAAATGTAGGTATACAGAAAGCCATTAGTAACATTTCAAATAATTCTAAATAATATTATCTTTCAGTAATATGTCTTAAATATATACTTAAAATGACAATGTCTCTCATAGGTGATCGATCTTGGTGGTGAAGCAATTAAAGGTAGTGAGTACTTTGGAAATGGCCGAGTGACAGAATTCAAGTTTGGTGCAAAACTTGGCACAGTTATCCGCAAGTGGGATGGGGAGAAGATGTCCTATTTAAAGTAACTATATACCATTTTGTCATCTGTTCTATCATACATCTGTTGTCATTTGGTATCAATGAGATATATCTTCAAATATTCTAACTTAAGTTGTTGATTATTAGTTAGACTTATTTTTCACTAACCCTTAATCATGTTTTTTCATTCGGTATATCAAACACCTGATAGCTGTGGAGATCCAAAGTATCACTTAGTGAGTTTTATCTGGTTATGATAAGTCCATTAGAGTCTAAGAATGTTGGCTCATGGCCTACTGAGGATAGACTAGTATGCCAAGAATAGTTATACTCAGAAATGATCCCTATAATGTAGCTACAATATGAAATTTCATTATGCTACATCAGAGAATTTACTGAAAATTTCGAAAATTTGTAATTTAAAAGCACAGTTATAAATTCATTTTCATTCTAAATTATATAATATGGATGTCTTTATTCTCAAGTCCATAATACTACAATTCAATAAAAAAGATCTAAAGAAAAATATTCAGAACAGAAGATTATGTAGTAAGACTTAAATGTGGATAAAATTATCATGTACAATATCATAGAAAATTATATGTATGCATCTCTATATGCACAACTTTTTATGAAACTGTCATTCATTTAGATAGTTGAGGATGCCATATGTAATTTTATACTAAGCATTGTGGAAGAATAATGTGCTTTTTTTTAATGCAGGAACTGGGGAGAAGGTTGGGGTATGGTGCCTTCTGACAGAGCTCTTGTGTTTGTGGACAACCATGACAATCAGCGAGGACATGGTGCTGGAGGAGCATCCATCCTGACATTCTGGGATGCTAGGTGGGACAACATTCTTTGCTTCTGTGTAGCCTGCCCCTTTAATGACAGTAAAGTATTATATCCTTCTTCTTTAATACTATTTTGAATCTTTCAGAATGTATAAAATGGCTGTTGGATTTATGTTGGCTCATCCTTATGGTTTCACAAGAATAATGTCAAGTTACCGTTGGGCCAGAAATTTCCAGTATGGAAAAGTGAGTCTTGGAGTTGTCCGAAGCGTCATTTAATCTAGAAAGAAAGTGGTTCTGTTTTAAGTCCATGTGCATTTATAATATGTAAAAATTATTATTAAGTGTTTATTCAGTATAATTTTCTAAAGTGAGTACATTGAAAAGTACCGGATAGTGAAAATGAAATAGTTGAAATAATAACAAAATACAGAGTGAAAACAGTTATGTCTGATAAATCCTTGACTCAGATTTAACATTGAATTGTGCCTGTTAACACCAAAGGGAATATCGAATTCTTTCTGCCCTTGGTACAATAAATGTCATCATATGAAAATACTTTTATTTTTCCTGGGGAATTAGGAAGCATCTGATTTGATGGTGACTAAGAAAATTATTATAGATAGGAATGTGTATGAATCACAGAACAGTGATTTAATAAAGAAATCCATAGATGCCTTGAATTATATTCAAGACTTGTTTACTCATTAGCTGCATATATTTAAACAACTTTAAAACTTAACTAAGCAATGAGACTATCCGATATCTTTTATGCTATGTGAAATATCATCTCTTAGTGGAAAATACTAGCCTTATAGAGACACATCAAATATATATATATATTTTACTTTTGTATAAATCTACCAAACATTTTTTATTTCCTTTGAATATAATCCCTTTGTTGTATATTGAAATTTATTCTCTTTTTGAAGTATATTCATGAATAGAATGATTTTTTTAGAGGTATATTAAATTATTTCTTTATCACACGATACTCACTTATACTTTGATAATAAAGTCAGAATGTTTTACCATGTTTTATAAGCTATTGGTTAGAAATCATCTAACATTAACTTACAAATTGTTATATTAAAAGCACTTTCATAGATTATTTTAATTGTTATAGAAGCCAAGTACTATGCCTCTCTTTTATGTATACACTGAGGTACATTCATGTAGTGTTTAGTGATGGAAATATTTCAGGGAGTAGCTGGAGTCTGTTCTAATATGTCATAGAGAACATTAATTTGCACAGAAGTTAAGAACTGAGTGAAGCTCTGTGAAAACAATGAAGGATTTAGATAATAATTACACATTGAAGAGACAGAATTACCCTAGTGGGCTTGGTTTTGGTTTTCTGTAGTGGCAAGAGTCAGGCAGTTACAAGCTTTCTTAATTTTCTTTCAATAATTAAGGATCAGAATGATTGGATTGGACCACCTAACAACAATGGAGTAACAAAAGAAGTGACCATTAATGCAGACACTACTTGTGGCAATGACTGGGTCTGTGAACATAGATGGCGTCAAATAAGGTGGGAATGACCCCTACAGATCTTGTCTAATAAGGAAGTTGTTTAACCTTTTATTTTAAACTGTTGAATTAAAGTATACCAACATTTCTCATGATATTGTGCTTTTAGGAACATGGTTGCCTTCAGGAATGTAGTCAATGGTCAGCCTTTTGCAAACTGGTGGGATAATGGTAGCAACCAAGTAGCTTTTAGCAGAGGAAACAGAGGATTCATTATCTTTAACAATGATGACTGGTAAGTATATTGATTAAAGAGGGATTGTATAGTTTTACACTCCAGGTTGCTTCTTTTCTTTCCCTGTTCACTTATATTTTTCATATGTGAAAAATCTTTTAGACAATGAATTTAAGCCATAAATAAACCATCAGTGTACATAAGAAAAATGAAATATGCTTTCCTATTTTTTTCTTGTGTTAATAAAATTTTGTTTTTGTGATCCTTAACTATAGCCTACAATGATGTAGCATACATTCCTATTTACATGCTCATTTGAAACATTTCACAAAGCATACAAATAGTGAGCATACATTTTAACATCATAAAATAATGTGCTATATTAGTACTGGAATACTTTTCTCAGTACCTTTGATTGTTACTTATATATTTATTCATTTTACAGAATCTTCAATTGATTGTATGTGTTAAGTATTTTTAAGACATATGTGTACTTGCCTTTGGTTTATTAGTTTCTTCAAGAGGTTGCTTACTCTGCCTTTAAAACCTTCAATATTGTCTATTCACCTGTAGTACTTCTGAGTGTTCTATTATGGTTCCTTCAAATCTAGGTCAGATATGAGGAGTGGTACCCAAATCCTTGCATCTGAGTACAGGAAAGGCACCCGTATTGCTGGGCATTTGAGGCCATGTTTATCTGCATAGTGAGTTGGGCATTTGAGGCCACTTTTATCTGCATAGTGAGTTTCAGTATAGCCATGGCTATTAAAAAGACACACTCTCACAAACAAAACAAAACAAAACAAAACAAAACAACAACAACAAAGAATTCTAGCTTAGAGAATCTCTTTGGGAGCCAGTTAACTGTTTTATTTCAAAATCAGCTTTCTATCAGGTTGAGAATACTTTTCCATAAAGCATGCTTGATTGACTATAACAAAATAATTGAAGTATGTAACTTTTTCTTTCTGAAAGAGCACATGGTTGGTTGTTTAGGAAAACTAGAATTACTTCATGCAGATACTTTTCTACTACAAACTTATATGTATCCATAGAAATTCTAGATTATGTTTAATTATAGGAAGAAATTATTTGTAGCATAATGTACTTAAAGAAGTATTGAAGAATTAATGCTATTAAAATTAAAAATAATGATCAGAGTATAAGTTCAGCAGAGTACAGACTGGAAACAATGATGGTCCTCACAGGAGGGCAGTAGTGCTAAGGTTTACTGTGTTCTCTGTTTCCTGTCTAGTCATAACACACATTTAAAACAATACCTTTGCTATAGAGAATTCACTTGCTTCCACTGGCACAAATTTTTTGAGTTTGGATTCTCTCAATGAGCTCTGAGTCCTTACTGTTCTCTAGCACAAGGTTGAGGCATTTATTATTTTGTGGAATATATAGTCTTCCTGCACTTGACTTGGTCAAATATAAATTATATTCTAATTTTTTTAGGACTTTGTCAGCAACTCTACAGACTGGTCTTCCTGCTGGCACATATTGTGATGTCATTTCTGGAGACAAAGTCAATGGCAATTGCACTGGACTTAAAGTAAACGTTGGCAGTGATGGTAAAGCTCAGTTTTCTATTAGTAACTCTGCTGAAGATCCATTTATTGCAATCCATGCTGACTCAAAATTGTAAGAATCAAATTAAAAATATTTAGATTGAGCATCAATTGCATGTGTTTCTTTTTCATATGGTCCATACTACATTTTTTAATTTCTATTTTGTTTCTTTATTATCACGGGAGAATGTGTGCTGTGTGTGTCTGAGCACTGGAATGTATGTAAGGTGTGTAAACAACTCTGTGCCATGGTGCAACCTCTCTGCCTTTTCCCATGGGCTGTGCTGATCAAACTGAATTCATCTCACATGTCCCTTAATTCTTGGTGTTTTTTTCTTATAGTAAAAATGGTAAATAATAAACTTAAATAGGCAGAAATCTTAAAACTCACATAGAGTCATCTGATGACAACATCCTAGATATCCTAAGCATTAGCAGGAAGTCTAAATGTTTTTCCTAATAAATTCTCAGATCTCTTAATAGTGTCCTGGCAAATATTTTGTTTTACGATTAGTATAAATTCTTTCATGTATTCTTTTTAAAGTATGAAAATTTATTTTCAATACATTTCATTGACAATCTGATTATTCTTTAAACATGCCTTTGGCTACTTGTAAATCCATCATTGTTCAATTTCATCTCCTGATTCTTCTTCAAATTTCTTTCATAATTAATTATCCTATGAAAAAAATTCTTCACTCCACAGTACTCACACATGTTTCTTTTTTGGTCTTCTGCTATGAGTGTCCTGTGGCTCTTGTGACCTGGGAGTTCTCTTGTTCAGTAGGGTGCCTCTGCTGGGGATTTGGCAGTTTGAATGACATCTGGTGTTTAAGGTACTGGTTTTGGCTTGGAATACTGGGATTTAAGGAAAAGTCATAGCCTGTGGAGTTCTGGATAAATCATGGTTTCTGGTAGAGCAAGGAGCTTCTGCCAGAGTTGTGGTCTGGGACATGGAGATAAGTGAAGGGGTACTGTTGGGGAAAGTTTGACAGACTCTGAGGAAATGTTGGTAGTCTGCCTCAGGTCCTGACCTGGATACTAGTATGTCCTCTGGTAGAGCAGGGTGATTCTGCTGGAGTTGTAGGTCAGGATGTGGAGACCTGGAAAGCACGTACTTGTAGCTGCTGTGCTATGTTGCCAGTTCTTATGTACCTTAATTTTTAAAGTTTATTTTCTTTTATAATAGCCTTACACAGTGAACTTGAATAGGTAGAAATAATAAAATGCTCATGTAATCATTAGATAACTTCATCCAAAATTTACTATGCATTAGCAGAAAATCTAATTTTTTCCCAAGAAAATACTCAGAACTTTGGATGGCATCCAGAGAAATATATATATATATATATATATATATATATATATATATATAACCATTAATCTTATTTCCTTCATGTTCTCCTATATATCATATGAAAAATTATTTTCAATGAATATTCACTCACTTATTAAACATGCTTTGGTTAGTTTAAATCTTGTCATTGCTCAATTTCATCTAGTGGCCATTTTCTTAAAATTAGTCTTATAAATAGTTATTTCAAGAAAAAAATTTTTTTCTAATTCTACAATACTAACAATACTTACAGAACATATATATTCCATTTTGTAACCTATCACATTACTCAGTTGATGGCCTTCTTTGTTTGGTGTACAGAAGCATTTTTTATTGTCATGAATTCTTGTTCTTATTGTGTGAGCAATTGCAATCACATTGAGGAACCCTTCTTTTTGCAAAAGAGTTTAAGCACGTATCCCATCTCTAAGCTGACATGTCACTTCCCTGCTTTGTCCCTCTGCGATATTTTTTATATTATCACATTGCAATTGCAATGCTTTATAGGCAGAATATCTGATCTGCTTACACTCCTGCACATTCCTCCTGTTCCCCAGCTGAGAATGCTGCCTCTGGTCCTTTCATCTTTTGACCACATCATACTCAATGCTCATACTTTGTGCAGCTTTCAGGGTAAATTTTACCCTATCCTATTTTCATCCAGTTTAATATTTATCATCTCTGATTCAAAGTTTGTTTTCTGCAATCTCATGGAGTACTACTGGTAGCTGACATTAGTGTATAATTCTGTATTATCAAGTTTGATTTCTCAAATGTGTGTTTTATGGAGGAACTAGGGCAATAATCCCAGAATGGTAGTAGATGCCTTCATTGTATTACTTTTTTTATAAAAATAGATTTTATTTCATAAAAGTTTGGTCATCATTTGTCCTCCCTGCCCAGATCCTTCCCTTATCACTACACACTCACTTCTACTCTTTCTTTTTCTCCATTGTTAGAAACAAATAGGAATCTAAAAACTACTACTACTACTACTACTACTACTACTACTACTACTACTACTAC
>JADRCH010000243.1:6820710-6880268 GCA_019843965.1 Rhynchomys soricoides
ACTACTACTACTACTACTACTACTACTACTACTACTACTACTACTACTACAAAATAGTTTTAGTAATTGCAAATTAGTGATTAGGGTAGTACCATAAATATCCTAGAATTATCTTTTGAGGTATTTGCTGCTAAAGTTTGTTCTTTTGCTGTGTATTGTAATGCTAAATACAGGATCCCAAAATGTGAGACAGAGAATCTACACATAAACAAGTGATGATCTTGCTGCTTAATTTAAAACTATTGGTTGAATAAAGATACTGATACCCTTTATCTGGGCAGAAGAAAGATAGGTAAGGTTTTGGTTCTCAGTCTTGAGATCTGAGGCAGGATCACAAGAAGGAAGGAGAGGGAGAGAACTTTGATAGGGAAGACACCATGGGGTGAGTATGAAAACATAACCATGAAGGCTGGCCAATTAGAGTTAAGAGCAGTCCAGAAGGAACATAGCAAGTTATAACTGGGGGTCACTGGTGGGGAAGTAGACATTAATAGCTTACAGGGCAGATATCTGCCCAGCTCTAGTGCTGATTGAAGGGTTATTATAAATATAAATGTCTTTTATCTGGGAACTGAATAATCAAAGGCAGGGTAGAAAACCCTGATTGAGGTTAAATATTTACTACTACAATTTACTTTGTAAACAGTTGTTTGATTTAAAATTTGCTTTTTAAGCATACACCACTTGTCTACTTTTACATCTTAGCTGCCATAGAAGTTAAATAAGAATGGAATGTAAGTAAGTGACTTTAAGTAGCTAAAATATAATATTTAAGAAAAAAAACATGTACTAATGATACTTTTATTAATGTAAAAGTCTTTGTATAAGTTTTTTGAAACTTAGGCTACAGCTGTGTCTCAATGATAGAGTGCTTTCCAAGCATTGAAAAAGTCCCAGAAAAAAATCTCCAGGGTGTGGGGAGCCGCCCGAGTCGCACCCACATTCGCCATTACAAGATGGCGCCTACATCCGGCCGAGGACAAGTTGTAAACAGGCTAGTGTGCATGTACCTGGTAATTTTCCACCTCAGAGTCTCAGCCTCTCTCGTGGCGGCATCTGGCCTGGTGTGCGGGAGCCAATGGGGAAGCTCCATGTCCCAGGCAAGCGCTGTGACCCATATAAAGGGCGGGTATTCTATTGTTCGGAGTCTCCATTCGTGGCAAGCTTATGCTCTCCCTCTCAAGATGCATTAAAGCTGTTACTGCAGAAGGATCCTATGTGTGCCGCGTCATTCTTGCTGGCGAGACGGTAGCGCGGGACATCTGGTGCCGAAACCCGGGAACTTTGTCATCGTCAAGCACCTTTGGAGACCCCCTGGAAACAGGAAGGATTCAGAACTGCAGGGAGGTAGGTTCGGAAAGGCATGTTGACCCTGGGTCTTGACTTGGGATTGCCCCCTTTTTGGTCTGACGCTGTTGAAGCCTTGCTAATTGAGTTAAGTGCCCTCATTTTGGTTTTACTGTCTTTGTATTGCTGTGAACAAGATGAGGCCTGTGTAGATGCTGTAAGGGAGGGGCAAATCACCCTTGAAAGGGTCCAGGACACCATGTCAGAATCCGAACGGAGTGAGAGGATGGGTACCCAAAAGGAAAGAGATCTCAGCAAGGGAAAAGGACCTCCTGGTAAGTCTAAGGACGAGGGAGAGATTAAAGACAAAATGGGAAAAAACTGTCCCCCCGACAAGGCTGTGGGCAGAAAAACGATTCTCATACCCAAGAAAAAAGTAAAAAGAAGGGGGGAGAGCCTCTACCCAGTTCAAGACCTTGAGGCTCTTCAATTGGAAACTTCAGACACTGACCCACTTAACTCTAGTGAGGAGTCAGAGCTAGAAGAGGAAGCGGCATGGTATGAGGAATATTGGCCGCCCCGCAATGGGCAGATGAAGCGGCCGCCTTCTTTGGCCCCTACGCGGACCGTGCCTTCCGCACCTCCCCCTTATGAGATGTGCCCCAACTCCTTTTCTTTTCTCTCTGACAAGGTTAGGAGAAAGGTACAAGCTGCTTTTCCAGTTTTCGAGGTAGATGGTGGAGGGCGAGTTCATGCCCCTGTAGAGTACAGCCAAATTAAAGACCTGGCTGAAGCGGTCCGAAAGTATGGGGTAAATGCTAATTTTACTATAGTAATGTTAGAGAGATTTGCTGGGGCGTCCATGACTCCCGCCGATTGGCAGATGCTGGCCAAGGCTGCGCTCCCTACAATGGGCCAATATATGGAGTGGAAGGCTTTATGGCATGAAGCTGCACAAGCTCAAGCCAGAGCCAATGCTACGGCACCGACCCCTGGACAGAGAGATTGGACCTTTGATATGTTAACTGGCCAAGGTCCTTTTGCGGCGGATCAGACCGCTTTTCCATGGAGTGCATATGTGCAAGTTTCTAATACGGCCATCAAGGCCTGGAAGGCACTCCCCAAAAAAGGGGAAGCCTCTGGACAACTTACTAAGATCATTCAAGGTCCCCAAGAACACTTTTCAGACTTTGTGGCCAGAATGACTGAGACTCCGGGGCGCATCTTCGGCGACCCCGACCAAGCGGCACCCCTTGTTGAACAGCTCATTTTTGAGCAAGCCACACAGGAGTGCCACGCCGCCATAGCGCCAAGGAAAAGTAAGGGGCTACAGGATTGGCTTCGAACTTGTAGGGAGCTTGGGGGGCCCCTTACTAATGCGGGGCTGGCGGCTGCTATCATCCAGTCTCAAAAATACCCCAATAAGGGGACGGACAAAAGGGCTTGCTTCCGGTGCGGCCGACTAGGTCACCTAAAAAAAGATTGCAAGGCTCCTACCGATGAGGCCGGAGCCCTGTCTCGACCACATGGTGTCCTTTGCCCCCGCTGCAATAAAGGTTACCATAAGGCTAGTCAATGTCGCTCTGTCAGAGATATCAAGGGGCAACTCCTCCCTCCATTAGAAGAACAACCACAGAGGATGTCAAAAAACGAGGTGCTGGGCCCTCGTTCCCAGGGCCCCCAGAAATATGGGAACAGGACAGACAGGGACCAAGAGAGGAGAGACGAGCCCGGGTGGACCTGTGTGCCCCCTCCGACTTCATATTGATGCCTCAGATGGGTGTCCAACCGGTTCCTGTGATACCAATTGAATCCTTATCACCTGGAACTGTGGGTCTTATAATTGGCAGAGGATCCATGACCTTAAAGGGCCTACATGCCCTTGAGATCCAAGTCCTGTGTTCTTGCCCCAGAGGGGTCTTTTCCATCACAAAGGGAGATCAGATAGCTCAGCTACTGCTCCTCCCAGACATCGCTGGGCCTCCAATCCCCGGGCAAGCGAGAATGGGCTCCTATGGCACGGCCTTCTCCTTCTCTCCTGACTTAGGGTCGGGGAGGAATTTCACCTCCATTGACCCCATCAAGGCTGATGGAAACCCGTTTGATCAGTGGCTCCTTTGTGGGGCCAATGGCAGCTGTACTGACCTTACACCAATGGTAATGTTACAGGGAGGAGGGAGTGAATTGGGCCAGATGTCTTTTGACTGGAAGGGTTCCCTAAACTCAGGCTCCTTTTCCTGGAAGGCCAGCGAGGTCAGTTATCACTCATTTATCAGAGAGGGTTTCGACCCTGTTCCAGTTTGTGTTTGGCCGCCTTTTATGTGGTTAGTTAGTAATGTGAGTTTGAATGATAGCATATTAGATTGTAATTTTGCCTCTTGCTATTATACCTTGTGCTGGAATGCCACAGAGTTTCCCCTGGCTGTTGTTGTGTGCATGCCAAGATATGTGCCCGTGCCTGTAGCTACCTCTGGCACTCTTTCTATATTCAGGCAGAAAAGAGACTTTGGTATCTCTGCCATTATCATAGGTGTGGTGGCAGCGGCTGCGGTTACAGGGGCCGTCACTGTGTCGGCCCTTGCGCTCTCTGGAACGATGCAGACAGGCAATACCATTAATGAGTTGTCTGCAGCTGCCACCTTAGCTCTAGACAGACAGGTATCTGCCAATACTCAAGTCCAGGGGGACCTAATGCTGGTTAACCAGTGCATTGATCTTATTCAAGAACAACTGGATGTCCTTTGACAGCTAGCCCAATTGGGCTGTGAACAAAAGTTGCCAGGACTCTGTGTTACTTCCTTACAATATGACAGATTTACAAAAGCAGCTAACCTGTCTAAAAGTCTTTCACAGTATATGTTACAGAATTGGACCCTTAAATTTGATGAAACCCTGCGAGAACTGCAGACAGCAATTATTCAGATCAACTCCACCCGTCTTGACCTGTCCTTGACAGAGGGCCTCTCTTCATGGATTTCCTCCACAATTTCTTATTTCAAGGAATGGGTGGGGGTGAGATTGTTTGGAGCAGCGCTCTGCTGTGGGTTGGTGTTGCTCCTATGGCTCATCTGCAAACTCAGGGCCCAGACTAAAAGAGACAAGGTGGTCATTGCGCAGGCGCTTGTTGCCTTAGAACAAGGAGCCTCGGCCGGTGTTTGGCTGTCCATGCTTAAACAATAGGGGTAGGTCGCCAGCCAGACAGTTCTTGCACACCCGCGAGTCTAGTCTCATTGCACTGGGTAGAGTGTTTGGTCTGAGCAGCTCTTGAGGGATGTCGAGCAAAGCATCGCACAAGGCGGTCATCATTGTGGGCCGCCTTGGGAGATATGTCATCTACATGAGGGTTGAGTGCCCTAGTTTCCCTCCCTCTAAAAAACGGCACTGGGCGGGTCAGGAAGACCTCGGGCGCGCATGAGCTTAGGGGTCGTCTCCTGTACAAGGCCCAACTTTTTGGTCAGGGGATTTGACCTCTGTCTCCACCCTCTTAAAAGTGTCCTACTTTGCTTACAGAAATGAAAAGGGGGAGATGTGGGGAGCTGCCCGAGTCGCACCCACATTCGCCATTACAAGATGGCGCCTACATTCGGCCGAGGACAAGTTGTAAACAGGCTAGTGTGCATGTACCTGGTAATTTTCCACCTCAGAGTCTCAGCCTCTCTCGTGGCGGCATCTGGCCTGATGTGCGGGAGCCAATGGGGAAGCTCCACGTCCCAGGCAAGCGCTGTGACCTATATAAGGGACAGGCGTTCTGTTGTTCGGGGTCTCCACTCGTAGCAAGCTTATGCTCTCCCTCTCAAGATGCATTAAAGCTTTACTGCAGAAGGATCCTATGTGTGCCGCGTCATTCTTGCTGGCGAGACGGTAGCGCGGGACACCAGGGCAATAAAAATGGGGAGATTGATAAATATGGAAATTCGTATCAGTTCTCTTCTACAGTCTAGAAATCACCAAATTAATTTAGTTCAAAACTTTCTTTCCCTGTTATTACTTTACAACACTTTGGTTTTTTCCCCTTTTGGCATCATGAATCCCTTGAGTAATGAATGCTATAAGAATATGTAAATTACATTGTGCTCAACATTGTTACTGTTTAATAAATAACTTTATTAAACAGTAGAGAAAATATTATGTTTAGTCATAAAAAAGCCCTTAAATTTTCCAGTGACTTATAAATATCGAGGTTGATTTTCATGTTCATCTAAGATCAATGAGAAGTTTCTTAGATGTCTTTTGTGATAATAATGAAAAGATAGTTTTGTCTGTCTCTTCCCCCAGACAAAATCCTGTTGATTTGTCCTTATTGCCACAACAAAATATTTAGCTGTTGCCTTCTCTCTTCCCTGACCACATCTCCTTTGGATATCACATATTATTCCCCTGATGATACATCGTTCCTCTGATGGGGAACTGAGAGTCGCCACCAGAAAGTTCCAGATGCTAGGAAAGCAAGAAACTCCCAGGACTCAAAGGGATGACATTAGCTGAAATGCCCAACAAAGGAGAGAGAGAGCCTGTAGAGACCACATCCAGGGGTTAAGCATGGCCCAGGTTGAGGGGTGGGGACTCCCACCCATCTTCAAAATTTTAACCCAGAATTGCTCCTGTCTAAAGGAAATACAGGGACAAACAGTGAAGCAGAGTTTGAAAGAAAGACCATCCACAGACTGCCCCATCTGGGGATCCATCGCATATGCAGCCACCAAATCCAGACACTATTGGTGGATGCCAAGAAGTGCATACTAACAGAAGCCTGATATAGCTGTCTCCTGAGAGAGCCTTACCAATATAGATGTGAATGCTTACAGCGAACCATTGGGCTGAGCAGTGGGACCTCAATGGAGGAGTTAGAGGAAAGACTAAAGGAGCTGAAGGGGTTTGCAACACCATAGGAAGAACAACAATTTAAACCAACTACACCCTTTTGAGCTCCCAGGGACTAAACCACCAACCAAAGAGCATTCATGGCTCTCATTGCATGTGTAGCAGAAGATGGCCTTATCTGACATCAACATGAAGGGAGGCCCTTGGTCCTGTGAAGGCTAGAGGCCCCAGTGTAGGGGAATGCTAGGGTGTTGAGGTGGGAGTGAGTGGATGGGTAGGTGAGCACCCTCATAGAACCAGAAGGAGGGGGAATGGCATAGGTGGTTTGTGGAGGGGAAATCTAAGAAATTAAATAACATTTGAAATGTAAATAAATAAAATAACCAATAGAAAAATGAAAAACAAAGATACATCTCCCTCATTCCTAACTGCAAGTCCACCAGGCATTTCATGCTAACCTAAGGACCTTTCCTCCCAAGGAGACAAGTAAACTGAGGACAGACCCATACCTCTCCTACTGCTCCTGAGATATAATCTCCCAAGTCCCATCCCCAGCTTTGTAGCGGGAAACTTATAGTCTCCCTTTCCTCTCCTACCCCATCCCAAAACAATTTCAAAGACCTTATCCTCTAACATCTGGTCCCCCTATTCATCCCTATTATGCCGCCTCCAATATCCACAGACCATTCATATGAACACACCAGATGAACAGGCTAAAAAAAACAGGCAACATACAGCCATCACTCCATCCCAGCTATCCTACCACAGCAGGCTCTGAATATTCCAACATAACTGAAGAAAAAAATACAAGGAAAAAAAAAAAAAAAACCTTGTCCTTGGGGTATGGTGGAGCATCTTTTGTTTATATGCCCAGGAGTGGTATAGAGACCATCCAATGTCTAGCTCAACTTGGAATCCAATCCCATGGGTGGGCAGCAAAATTCTGATACTATTACTAATGCCACGTTATGCTTGCAGACTGGAGCCTAGCATGACTGCCCTCTGAATGGTTTTACCAGCAGCTGACTGAGACAGATGCAGACACTTATAGCCAACCATTGAATGGAGGTCAGAGACCCCTATGAAAGAGTTATGGGAAGGATTGAAGGATATGAAGGGGGATGGCAACCCCATAGGAATAACAACAGTATTAACTATTCCAGACCTCTTGAGCTTTCAGAGACTAAGCCACCAAGCAAGGAGCATACATGGGCTAGTCTGTGGTAGCTGGCACATATGTAGCAGAGGAACTTGTCTGGTCTCAGTGGGAAAAATTCACCTAATTCTGTAGACACTTGATATCCCAGGGAAGGGGAGGGGGAAGAGGTGCTGGGAAGTACCCTCTCAGAGGCAAAGGGAAGGGAGGATGGGGTGAAGAACTCTCAGGAGGGACCGTGAAGGGTGGCAACATTTGGAATGTAAATAAATAAATAAAAATTAAAAAGAATTTAAAAAAAAATAAAAATACCCTATAATAACCTTTATGAATATGATAGAGATCTTTAAAGAAGAAATGCATAAACCCCGTAACAAAATCCAAGAAAACCACACATTATATGGAAATAAAACTGTTTAAGACATGAAATTGTAAATTGAATCAATAAAGAAGCCAAACTGAGGTAATTCAGGAAGTGAACAATTTTAGAATTTGTAAAAGAACTACAGAGGCAAGCTTCATCAACAAAATACAAGAGGTGGAAGAAAAAATTCTTAGGTGTTATATAGATACAATAAAAGAACCAGATACATTGGCCAAAGAAAATTTTACATCTAAAAGACTCCTGACACAAAACAACCAGGAAATTTGGTACAAGGCCAAATTTGGTGAAAAGACCAAACCTAAAAACAATAGATATAGAGGAAGAAGAAACCCAGCTTAACACCCAGACAATGTTTTCAATAAAATTACAGAAGAAAATTTTCCTAATCTGAAGAAGGAGATTCCTACAAAGGTACAAAAAGCTTACAGAACTCAAGAAAATGGATTGGACCAGAAATGAAAATCCCTTTCAACATAATAATCAAAACCTTAAATTACAGAACAGAGAAAAACCTTAAATTACAGAACAGAAAAAGAATATTAAAACTGTAAAGAAAAATGACCAAGTGACGTATAAAGGCAGACTTTAGAGAATTGCACCTGACTTCTGAGTGGAGACTGTAAAATCCAGAAGGGCCTAGAGAGATGTCTTACAGATTCTAAGAGACCACAGATGCAAACCCCGTCTACTACACCCAGAAAAACTTTCAATTGTCGCAGATGATGAAAATAAGATATTCCACGATAAAGCCAAATTTAAACAACATCTATCTATAAATCCAGTTCCACAGAAGAAGCTTGAGAAAATCTCCAACCTAAGGAGTTTAACTATACGCATAAAAACAGGAAATAATCTTACAGCAGCAAAATTAAAGGAAGATAATCACACACACACACACAAACACACACACACACACACACACACTCATTTACTCACTCACATCCCATCACCACAGCCATAAGTATAACCACTAAAATAGTGGGAATCAATAATTTTTGTTCATTAATATCTCTCAGTGCCTGCTGTCTCAAAGTCCTAGTAATATGATACAGACTAAGATAATGGATGTAAAGATAGGATCCACCCACTGCTGCATCTAAGAAACACACCACAACATCAAGAATTTACATTATCTTGGAGTGAAAAGTTAAAAGAAGATATTCTAAGCAAATACACTTAAGAAGCAAGCTGGTTTTAATAGCTAAAAACAATATACTTCAAATCAAAATTAATCAAAAGAGATAGAAAGGGCACAACATACTCATCAAAGGAACATCCACCAAGATTACATTTCAGTTTTTATCTTCTATGCTCCAAACATAAAAACATCCAAGTTTGTAAAAAAACACTACTAGAGCTTAGCTCACATATTTCATACTCTGATTGTGGCTTTAATGCCACAATCTCATTAATGATCAAATCATCTAGACAAAAATTCATTGGAGAAATACTGGAGCTAAAAGATATTATAAAACAAATAGGCTTAACAGATATTAATAGAACATTTTACCCAATCGTAAAAGAATATGCCTTATAGTCTGCGACTTACGGAAATTTCTCCAAAATTGGGCATATTCTCAGATACACAGCAAACCTCAGCAGGTACAAAAGTGTTAAAATATAGCCCTATCTGACAACCACATATTGAACCAACAGAACCAACAGAAATCTTACAAACTATGGAAACTGAACTTTTCCACTGAATGAAAACTGGGACAAAGACTAAAATAAAGAAGGAGTTGAAAACCTTCTTAGAATTCAATGAAACATACTCAAATTTACGAAATACAATGAAAGAGGTGCTAAGAAAAATGTTATAGCACTAAGTGCCTACATAAACAATTTGGAGAGATCTTATCTTATCACCTTAACAGCACACCTGGAAGGTATAGGGAAAAAAGTAATTGTACCCAAAAGGAGTAGTTGATGGCAAGCAATAATCAACCTGAGAGTTGAAGTCAATCAAATAGAAACAAAGAAAACAATACCAAATAATCAATGAAAGAAAGAGTTATTTCGTTGAGAAAATCATCAACATGATAAACAACCATTCACTCAAACTAACTAAAATGCAGAGAGAGAGAATATCCAATATACAAATTTAAAAAATTGCAAGTGAAAAGGACATAACAATAGACTTGGAAGAAATAAAAACGAAATGGATAATTGTGTAGAATGTACCACATAACAAAGTAGGTAACCAACATTTGATTCACCCTAGGCCCACTCCCGGAGATGGAACTCATACCTAATACCACTTGGGTAACCCAGAAGCAGAAGGTAGTTAATCCAGAGTTATAGGGTAAAACCAAGTACTACTCTGAAAGAAAACAACAAACATATTCTTAATATTATTCTGCTACACCCATAGATCAGTACCTTTTGCAGTCATCATCAGAGAAGCTTCCACTGGAAGCAGATGGGAACAGATACAGTTGCAGATATTATGTGAAGAGAGAGCTTAAATGGAAGCTCTCCATCAAATCCCTCTTCTCAGAGCTCAGAGATTCCTGCAGAAGAGGAGGAAGAAATATAAGAGCCAGAGGGAAAGGTGGACACCAGGAACCAAGGCCCTCTGAATCAACTAAGCATGATGTATATGTGCTCACAGAGATTAAAGCAGTAGACACAATGCCTATATGGATCTGTACCAGATCCTCTGCATATATATTAGAGCTATTACCTTGGTATTTTATTGGACTCCTGACTGTGAGAATGAGTGAGTCTCTGACACTTGTGCTGCTCTTGGGACTCTTCCTCCTTTTGTGTTGCTAAGCCCAGCTTCAATATGATAGTTTTTGCTTCACCTTATTACATTTTGTTTTGTTATGTTTGATAGATATCTCTTGGAAGCCTGTTCTTTTCTAATGAGAGGCAGAAGGGAGATGATCTGGAGAAAAGAGAGGGTTGGAAGGATCTGGGAGGAGTAGAGGAAGGGAAAGCTACAATCAGGATTATTGCATGAGATTTAACTAATAGGAAAACCAAAGAAGAGAAAGAAAAAGGTTCACATTGACATGTGCAGTTTAGGAGGCCTTTTAATAAAATGTTATTTATTTTCACATTTAATTGCCAATGCCACACATTCATTCTCAGTTATGTATATAGTCATGTAAGTGGAAGAGCATAAAATGTTTCTTAACAATAATATATTCTTTCTGCATAAGATTAGAGAATAATGTAACAGAAACAATATCCTGTGGAGTGAACACTTGAAAAAAAGAAAACTGAGTATAATATTCACTTTTATTACCTTAAAATAATTTCTATATTCCAAGATATTTTCAACAAATTATTTGATTCTACCATAGAAAACAGTAAGGGAGAGGACAATAGGATGGAAGCTGTGAGCTGGACCACTGGGCTTAGAACCATGTCTGCACTATGTCCTGTTATACGATCATGAACCAATCTTGCCACCTACTTTCCCATGGCTTTCGTTACTCATCCTACATGTAAATGTGATCACAATTTCACTTTAGTATGTTATTTAAGTGTCAGAATATGGTTGACAAACATGAACCTAACAACAGACATTTGATTCAGTGAATCTGTTCCTATTATACTCTCATTTATTTTATTGATTCAATTTGGTTCAATGATAAACTACTGTTACTTTAAAATTTATTTTATAAGATTTTTACACTTGTAATTATATAAGTGATTCAGAGGGAAAGTTAAAAGAAGAAAAGGATGTTGTATATTGAGAAAGCAAAGTGATGAGTTATGTTTTAAAAGAGGAGGTGATAAAGCAGCAGCTGAAGGAAGGCAATGGCTTCCAAGGACACCAGGGTGATGATGCCCAGCCCATCACAGGTCACCGTGGAGCTCACCAGGGTGGTGGTGCCCAGCCCATCACAGGTCACCGTGGAGCTCACCAGGGTGGTGGTGCCCAGTCCACCATAGGTAACTGTGGAGCTCAGATCACAGCACTGACAGAATCCACATTTTGAGAGTTATATAAAGTTTGAAAGAGAGAATAGTAAAAAGATGAGATAACATAAATTTATAAAGTTCTAATTTTTTGTACAACAAAAGTTTATTTCCTGACAATCATGCCTATCACAGAGTATTAGAATTCTCTGTTTATTGTAATAAACCCGTCAGAGACCCAGCCTCCTCAATACTGTCCTTTACCAAATTTACTTGTGTTTCTTCCAGGCAAGAAGGTATCTTGTCAGGAAGAATTGCATCTCCTTTGAAGGTAGATGAAGAAATGTGACTCACATGGTCAGTGGAATGTAATCTGGCCTGTTTGATCTTCCAACGGAAGAGAAATTGAAATAAAAACAATGAAGATTTCTGTTGTTTAGAATTGACAAACACTAACTGTACGGTTTTATGGTTGCTGATTTATACAAGTTGGTGTAGAAAGTTTTTTAAAAATACATGCATTTGTTTATTCATTTAATTTTTTTACATTCCTTCTTTTATACTTAATAAGACTCTTAAAAAATGCTTTGATGTCATTCAGGGTTTCGTGTTCTTTTTTTTTTGGGGGGGGGGGGTGATGTTAACACATCATGTTTGTTTGCCCCGCAGCACAGTCAGCACTATTTGTTTTGGAAAGACTGCAGAGCTTTGGCTTAAAACCTATCTTTAATTTCAGATGTGGTAGGCAAACATAAGAAACTTTGACTTTCTCTAGCTTCCCTATGCAATTTATGCTAAGCTTAAGTCGCTATCATTTTTCTGGTGGGTAGTATTGGTAGGAAAATGATGACTGTTTTGAAAGAGAATGCACTGTAATACTCAGAGTAAAATGAATAATTTTAAATGAAGAAACCACAACTTGATTACTTTCTATGTAAAATATCTTCCTAGCATTTTAGATTTTTAAAAACTTTTTAAAACTTAAAAATAAAGTCAAACAAGGCATCTGTCAATACTTAGAGATAATTTTAATACAGACACAGATTTTGTAATGTCTTAGTGTGCCATAAATTTTAGGCAGAAAATAACAAGGATATTAATTTTGTAATTAATAAGTATTTATATATGCAAATAAGCATATAGAGAAAAATATTTTAAAATTACTTGCTTTTTTCTTAACATTAAATCAAGTGTCTTTAAATTATATGACTTTGATATCCATTAGAAGAGTTTCAGCTAAATGCTTAAATTTATGATAGTTGGTATATAAAGAGGACTCCTGAATTTATATTAGTGTCCTCCCTCTGTAATATTAATACTGAAGTACTAAGATGTCTATTAAATAACATTTGTTAGAAAAATGCTTTTGAGAATATTATATATAGTTTTTCAATTATATTTTTTAATGTTGGATATAATTATCAATTTTTCTTCTTTCAAATTTTAATTCAGATTATGCATATTTATGGAATGCTATGTGGCAATTTAGTAGTTATTCAAACAGTGACCAAAATGGCGTTGTCATCATTTCTCCCTCAGAATTTTTGATAAACTTCTAATTCCTATACACATTACATAGGTGTTTATACTTCACAATAGCCTATCAAATATCTTCTAAATCACTAAAGGGAAAGATGTGGAAGGCTCCAAAAAAAGTTATGATGAGGAACAAGAAACATTAAATAATCTGTTTTCATGAGTATGCATGGTGTATGTGTATTATAATACTACAAAGTAGTCATAAATATTGGATAGCATTTATTGAAAACAGAAATATCCACAGTTCAATAGAAGAACATTTTTATTGTTAGGATGTTATCAAATGTTCTAACATATTATAAAGTATACTATCATACAGTTATATAATGTATTTATACATATATAAAATGTATATTCTTATTATAATATATAATCACACACATCTAACTCAAAGCTACATAAATGTTAGTCAACATTTAGCCACTGAAGTATATCCTTAGCTCTACTTGACATTATTATTTACAAATTCTTTTTTATATTCATAGAAGCTTTATTTTTTAAAAATTAATTTATTTTTCTGTTTTATTTTATTAGTTTTAATTTATACACTTTGTATCTTCATCACTGTCCCCCCACCAATCTTGCAGATCTCCTGCAATCTCTCCCCTTTTCTCCCATCTCCCTATCTCCCCATCCACTCATCCCTTCTTCTTAGAAATGGCATAGGCTCCCCTTGGGTATCCTCTAACCTGATATATCAGGTTTCTGTTAGGCTAGACATATCCTCTCCTACTGAGGCCACACAAGACAGTCTGGCTAGAAGAACATATCTTGCAGTCAGGCAACAGGTTTTGGGATGGCTGCTGCTCAAGTTGCTTGGGGGTCACAGGAAGATTGAACTGCACACCTGCTCCACATCTGCAGGGGGACCTAGGTCCAGCCCGTGTGTGCTCTTTGGTTGGTGCTTCAGTCTCTGAAAGCCCCAAGGGTCCAGGTTAGTTGACTCTGTTGGTCTTTGATCTATGGGGACTAGAATTTCATGGAAGATGATAAATAAGGATCTATTCGCATTTGTCTATATGTAGACATCTAGTTTGATAAACACCAGTCTTTGAGGACATTGTCATTTTTTTTGAAGCATAAATTTCATTTGAAATTATGAATCATTTTGAAATTTATCAATACATAAAACTAGAAAGTTCAGTAACCTATATTAGATAATAAGCAAGCTTCAAGTACTTAGATCAACTGTCACTTCAACAACAAACCCAATTATTTTATTTCATAATTTTATTTTTAAACAGATAAAATACATAAAGCAATGTTTTCCTTAATGGGGGTTAATGGAAATAAAACTACCTTCTTGAAAAGCAATACTAAAGTTTACTAACTTATACTGGTGCTTTAGTAATAAGACTATATAACAAAGATAAGTATAAATGTGTTTATCAAATAGGTAGTAAATTTTACTCAAAGGCTAAAACCAAAGAAAACCCCAAATAATTCTAATTTGATTTACTGAATTAGAAGAGAAGCCGTGTGCCATATCTTAAATACAACTAATACTCAATTCTCTGTGATGGACACAATACTATAGTAACGTGTGGCACTAGTAGCATTCAAATTACATTCAAATTAAGAAAAAGATGTCAAAAACAAACAGACAAATTTTACATTGGCTTTTTTAGCACCCAATGTCTTATGATTAGTTGATTTTAGTAATTTTCATTGCATAGTCACTCATTACTGTTATTTTTTTTTAATTAGTCACAATACTTTAGTTTTCTACTTTCAAAATGTCTTAAAGAAGGCTGACTTTTAATAATAAGCTCTTAGTTAGCCAACTTTTTTTGACAGAATAGAAGCTTGCCTTTGCAAGCAAGTACAGATTATGAATAAGTAAATTTCTAGATTATTTTTGACAGATTTATTTCCTTGTATTTCTGATTAATATTTAATTCAGGAGGCAGAGAAGCAGACAGATCTCTGAGTTGAGGCCATACTGGTCTTCAGAGCAAGTCCAAGACAGCTGGGGATAGTGAAGTCTTGTCCCCCTAAAAAACAGAAGAAAAACAAAATCATTCAGAGATCATTAATCATTTCTGTTTAATTTTTTTCAAAGATTTATTTATATAATGTAAATTAGTACATTGTAGCTATCTTCAGACACATCAGAAGAGGGCATCAGTTCCCTTTATAGATGATTGTGAACCATCATGTGGTTGCTGGGAATTGAACTCAGGACCTCTGGAAGAACAGTCAGTGCTCTTAACTTGCGAGCCATCTCTCCAGCCCTTCTGTTTAATTTTTTAAAAAAGGACATTGTCATTTGCCCATTGTGTATGCCAAGCTTTTTTATAAAAACGCGTGTTTCACATGTGTGTGAATTTATTCCTTGGTCTTCAGTTTGATCATCCTGATAGACTTCTTTGTTTGCATGTGAATATCACTAGGATTTTATTACTATCGCAATGCAGTGTAACTTGAAATTGGGAATGATGGGACATCCATCAGTTCTTTTATTGTTAAGGATTCTTTTTGCTATCCTGGGTTTGTGTTTTTCTATATTAAGGTGAGAATTGTCCTTTTAAAGTCTTTAAAGAATTATGCTGGAATTCTTTATAAGGATTTCACTGAATCTGTAGATTGATTTTTAGCAGGATTGTCATTTTACTAAATTAATCCTACCAAGTCATGTGCATAGCAGATCTTTACATTTTCTGATACATTCTTTACTTTCTTTTTTTCAATAAGTTGAAGTTTTTAATCATACAAGACTTTTACTTGCTTGACTAAAGTGATCCAAGATATGTTTGTGTGTACTGTCATTATAAAACATTATATAATCCTATTTGACTTAGCTTTCCAAGTTTTGTGTGTGTGTGTGTGTGTGTGTATATGTGTATTACAAGGATGAGAATTGATAATTTACATTTTGTGATCTAGTGTTAATTTACTAAAAATGAGGACATATATGTGTGTGTGTGTGTGTGAATGTGTGTGTGTGTGTACGTTGATCTTGTATCTGACTACTTTGCTGAAAATATCAGTTGTATGAGATCCTTAGTTGATTTTTTTCCATCTGCTTATGTATAACATCATATCATCTGCAACTATTGATACTTTGATGTGTACCATTCTGACTTTGATCCTCTTGATCGCCTCAAGGTTTTCTTTTTTTTTTTTTGGTCTAGCTAAATTTTCAAGTACTATATTGAACAGTTATAGAGATAGGGGACATGCTGTTCTATTTTTGTTTTTGATTTTAGTGGAATTTCTTTCCATTTCATGTAATTCAGCAGCTAATTTATACTAATGGCTATCATATTATAAAATAGAACTTCATAAATTTTGGTGAAACAAAGAAAACACCGATTTTTAGTTAGACATATTATCATATTCTGTCACTATAAAACATTATATAATCCTATTTGACTTAGCTTTCCTAGTTGTGTGTGTGTGTGTATGTGTGGTGTATGTATTGCAAGGAGAAGAATTGATAATATATATTTTGTGATATAGTGTTAATTTACTAAAAATGAGGACATAATTCATGTCCAAATCTTTCCCAATACTAGGAACTTAGTATACGTATGTTATAGTCCTTTATTGAGTACATAAGAAAGATCACCATTCATTTGTTAGGTCTACGAATATTAGAAATGAAGTGCATTTTTAATGTTTGTTTCAGAAAGATAAATATGTAAATCTAGATATATTTATAACACAAATCAAGCAGAATTCAATAACCTACTCTAAAAAGGTATCACAGATCAAAATGTTACTCATTATACTTGGGAATATAAATGTAGGATGAAAAATGTTATGAAAAATTTTAATAATATATAAATATTTTTATAATTTTTATATTATATATTTATGTATTTGTTTAATATATAGATAATATAAATATATATTTTATTGTAATTAATTATATATTATATATTAGTTATATATTATAATTATGTGAATTATGTGTAATTATTTATTTTATCTTGCATTATTTTATTTATAAAATTTATTTTATTTTGTTTATAATTAAAAGATATAATTAATATATTACATATGATTTATATATAATATACAATATAAAATATATATATAATATATTTATATATTATACATAAAATAATTCTTTTATTTTTAATAATAAGTAAATAGATGAATAAAATAAATACTAAAAATAAGCCATAATTTGATATTCTTAAATAAATTTGTACCATGTAAGGAAGGACAGTGGGTCATAGAAAGAACACAAGATATCATAGAAGCATGAAATTGCATATCAAATAGGAACAAAAATCTAGTTTTGTTAAGGATTTGTTCATGCAGTTGTTGAAGAAGCAGAAGAAAGCATTTTAATTGACAAATAATTAAGATCTTTAACAGCCTTGGCAAACCTCTCTGACCTGGTACTTTCTCATTTCATCATCTTAATAAGTGATTCACCTTCAAATACCTTCATGTTTAGCATTTCTATTTTACTTGCTATTTGGCTCGAGTTGACCCATACACCTACTGCTTTTCTAACAGTTATCTGCTCTGTTTATGTAACAAGTCACTTAACTTATTCCTACACAATTATAAAAGTCTTTCCAATGACCTGCCAGTCCCAGTTTTACACAGCTATAACCTGCTTTTTACCCAACTAGCAGAAGTAAATTTCAATTAAATTTTTATTGTAAGTTTTTCCCTTTATTGCTTTGGTAGCTCTTTTTTCAGTTTCTAGACGGTCTTGGTCTATTTGTCTCTCTGACATAATCTCATGGTACCACTTTTCAGATAAGCTTTAGTCTTTCTGATGTTTTTGTTCTCATTATTAGTATGACATGAATTTTAAGTGATTTGTATTTCTGATAGCAACACAAAATTGTTTAGGGGAAGAAAATAGACATTAATTGATTGTTGTTGAAAGGAAATATAACAAAGAATGTGAGAGATAATTAGTTCCTAATGGATTTGGAGGAATATAGGTGATATTTGTTAACAATTTAAATGCAGAGGTTAATGTGCTTATATAAAAATTGTTTTCTAATAACTTTTAATTAGTCTGAAGAAATAGTTCACTAGACATATTACTTTCATGTGGAAATAAAAATAAAATGGTGGAGATGGCAACTTTATATTTTGTTTTCAAACATCAAAAAGCCCTCTCTATTGTGCTGTCAATGTTTTCAATGGTTTTGAAGCAATTGGAGTGAATTTGCACTGATTAGGAACCGTAGGATCATTGATAATCTTATACAGGATTTATTTATGTAAAGTAAGCCAAAATGTTTTATTTGTAGGTCTTTCTACCCAATGAAAATATTGTAGTGCACAGCTCTTCAAGACTATGGTGGGAAAGACATCAACCAATTAGCTACAAAATATGCTCCTGGTTCACATATTGAGAGTATTAATCATTGTATTTCCATTTTTTACACAGTATAATTTTTATCCTTGTTAGTCAAATCTATCAGTAATAATCCTGAAAAAGTATAAAAATACTCATTAAAATCATATATAGCTACAAGAAAATTGTAGCTAAGATATTATTATGTTTTAGAAAATCATCTTTAAATTATTGTTATAGGAAATGCTCAGATATACGAAAACACCCTGACAAACAAACTGTTTTATCACATATACTATTCATTTCATAGTAGCCTAATTTCTCATTATTAGGTCTTCTATTCTTCCAATTTTTCACTTGGTCCTGTCTTCTCATCAGCAAATCCCCTGAATCTCCCATGTCCTCTTTTTCCTGGTGTCCCACTACTCTTAACTAGGGTTACCTGCATGACTGTGAATGGAAAGTTACCACCTAAACAAAGTCTACTTAACAATAGAAAAGACATTGAGAAATATAATTTCTCCTACCCTAGCAGCCTAATTGCTTCTAGCTCTTGAAGGAATGAGACCTTTTGGCATTTTCTCCAATTTCTGGTAGATTATTGATGTGCCAGATTTCAAACAGAACTTCAGTAGTTAATCACTGCTATGTGAGTTCATGGATGCAACATTCATTGCATGTACTAAAGATAGTAACTAACAGCACTCCTTTCTATCCTCTGATTTTGCATTCTTTCAACCACCTCTTCCAAGAAATTTCCTGATATTCCAATAGGATTTATATATGCCCCCTTTTTGAATGAGGACTCAACAGTCACTTAATTTTAACACTTTGGCCAGTTATGAGTCGCTGCTTTAGCTGTCACCAACAGAAAATAAAACCACACTGGCCAAGGGTGAGAACAATGCAAAGTCATTGGGTATAAGCATAATCTTATAGAAAATATTTGGATATGATGATGTCTATTTAGCAAAAGAACTATAGTAATTTTCCCTCTAAATGTACATAGAATCTTTTGTGCAATGTGTTGACATTTCACAACTTGATACAAAGCCTATGGCTGATTAGAAGGTGAGACATATGGCAAAGAGAGAGGGGGGGGAGAAGAGAGAGAAGTAGAGGGAGAAGGAGCGTGAGAGGGAAGGAGAGAGGGGGAGGGAGAGGGAGGAGAGGGAGAGAATCTGGGATACAGACTGGGGGAGGGATTTGCCTGAGAATTCAGAAGGAAGATGGCTGCATAAACCTAGGATCAGTTAACCAGCCATGTAGCATGACTTAGAATAGAATAAACAGGTAATTAAGTTTTGAATTAATCTGGGAAAATGCTAAAACTATTAGCCTATGTATTTATTCACATATTAGAAGTTTCAGAGATTTTTTTCTGGGAACAAAGTGGCCTGGTGGAAAACACAATGTTGTAGATGGCACTGACTCTACCTAAGTCCATTGACATGCTGAATTATGAGATTTTGAACAGGTTTAGAGTACCAGGTAAGTATCCTGTGAAGTGGCTTAAAAATCCAACGGTTGTATTATTCCTGGCATGTTGGTATTATTGTTTACAATATTTACAGCCAAATAAGTACATTGCTGTTGTTTTTACTCCCCAACATCTGCCTAGAACCCCACCACCAACACTAAGAGAACTAGCAACGTGAAAGGAAGCATCCAACTCAGTTACAGAATGATTTCATGTCCTGATTTTAAACTATTTTAAGTAATAGGGACTTAATGTTTTGTTTTATTGGGAAATCAAGAGGAACTCCAATAACCTATTTTGTTTTGGAGGCATCTTGGCCATAACTGCCCAATGACTCATCAAGATGTATCCCATAAAAAATCCTAAATGTTTTTTCATATGGATTAATTAATTAATTAATTAATATTAGGGTAGGGAGCCATGTCACCACTTTAGGAAGCTCTGGTTGTTCTAAAACCCATTGTGTAGACCACGCTGGTTTTGAACTCATAGAGACCGACCTTCTTCTACCTCTCTTGTGCTAGGATTACTGGGATTAAAAGCCTGGGCAATCTAGATGCCCCAGTGTAGGGGATTGCCAGGGTGGGGAGGCAGGAGTGGGTGGGTAGGTGGGTGGGGGAGCCTCCTCATAGTAGAAGAGGGAGGGCGGTGGGATAGAGAGTTTCCAGCGCAGAAGGTGATAACGTTTGAAGTGTAAATAAAAAAATTATCCAAGAAAAGAAAAGAATATATATATGCCATCATGATGCCTGGCTATATTTTTAATTATGGTAAATCTACCTCACAACTCTTCATCTCCTGCATTTCTCAACCCCCATCACTTTTCCAAGATTTCCATTCATATCACATCTCTACTCTGTTCTACATTCATATCATAACTCTTCTTGTTTCTTCACCTCTTTTATGTCCTTATCTTGTGCTATGTGATGGCTGCCTTTTACCTCTCAGACTGCCACATGAACTCCATGTTAAAGAAGTATCTTTAAACATTTGAAACTACATTTCTTCTATGAGAGATCATATGCAACATTTATCTTTCTGGGCATGGGTTGGCTCACTATAAAATTTTCTAGTTCATATCAAGTTTCTTTATTTCTGTTTACTTACTGCAAATTTCCTAAATTCAAGGGTGGTTATTTACCACTGTTTCACCATTCATTCTTCAGTTGATGGGCTTCTAGGTTGATTCTATTCTATTCTTTTCTATTCTTCACAGAATATATTGAACCTGGGCATAAGAATATCTGTGCAGAAGATTATAGGGTTATTTGACAGTTTTGTGAGCAGTATTTCTGTGTCACATTTGTTTTTGAAAAATCTACTTGCTAATATCTTTAGTGGCAAAGTCACTCCCTGAAAGTCTCCAAAAGTAAATAAATGTCCTCTTTTTCCCAACTTTAACAAATTGTTGTAATTTGATTTCTGCATGTAGAGTTTTTTTTTCCTTTATCTTTTTCTTTTCTTTTCTTTCTTTTTTTTTGGAGGTGGGTATTAGGGTAAAACAAAATGTCCAAATTAGTTTCAATTTACATTTTCTTGATGGCAAAGGATGGTGAACACATTTTAAAATTAATTAATTAATTTATTCCCTTTACATCCTCACTGAAGTTTCCCCTCCCCCTGTCTTCCCAGTCCTTATCCCTCCACCTCCCTGCCCATTAACTTCTTTTCTTTGTTTCATAAATAGAAACTTATTCAATATAAAAAAATGGAAAGAAAAATAAAAGTCTATTATTATGCTAACATGAATGCGTGTGAGATTTTATCTGCTTATTTTTTCCTCATAGCTGACTCTCTGCTTTTGATTTTCTGTAGAATTAGTGATTTCCACAAAAAAATTCCCGGTGTTTTTCTTCTTTTCTTCAGTTCTATAGCATGCCTAATTCCTGTCAACCATATTTGTCATCTGTTCTCAGAATTAAGGATATTTACAAGATTTTTGTCTCAATATTTTTAAATGAGAATAAAATATAATAAGATAAAACAAAGCTATCATATCAAGGTTGGTTATGAAAACAAACAGAGCTTGGAGTTGGGGGTGAGGCTCTAGGGCCTAGCGCTGTTACTCATGCTACAGTGTGCTTACAGACTGGAGCCTGGCATGGCTGCCCTCTGAGAGGCCCAACAAGCAGCTGAAAGAATCAGGTGCAGATACTTACATACAACAAACAGAACCCAGGGACCCCTGTGGTTGAATTAGGGTAAACCTGGAAAAAGCTGAGGAGGAGGGCAACCCCATAAGAAGACCAGCAGTCTCAACTAACCTGGACCCCCAAAATCTCTCAGACATGGAGCCACTTGCCAGGTAGTATATATGAGCTGATACGAGGTTTCCAACATATATACAGCAGAGGACTGCCTGACCTGGCCTCAGTGAGAGAAGACAAGCACATAATCCTCAAGAGACTTGAGGCCCCAGGAGTGCAGAGGTCTGATGGGGTAGGGATGAGAGAAGTGAGGACTTCCTTTTCAAGATGGAGAGAGATATGGGATAGGGAGTGGTGGTGGAGGCAGACCAGGAGGGGTTAGCAGCTGGTCTGTAAAGGAAGATAAAGAATAATAATGGTAATTATTTTTAAAAAAGAAATTAACAGAGGTAAAAAACAAAAACAAACAAAAAACCCAAAAAACCAAATGAGTCCTTGGGAGCTAGCTCTTTGCCAAGTCCCACAACACCCAGAGGAAGCTTGACTACCAGGTGCTCAAACATGCCCAGTATCAGGATCTTAGGTGAGGAGGCCACAACATCGGTCCTAACACCAGGGAGTAACTGGGACCAGCAGGATCCACTGACATAGGAACCTAGCCCAGCCAGTGGCAAGGGATTCCACAACACCCAGAAGAAGCTCAACTCCCAAGTGCTCTATCATGCCCAGGATCACATGATCACAGAATCTCAGGAGCTTGGTCACATCAGGAGCTCAGGATCCCAGAGGCAGTTTGAATCCCATGAGCTTTGACACACCCAGAATCTCAGGATCCCAGGATCCCAGAATCACAGGATCACAGAGACAGCTGGACTCAGAGGAGTTCTGAAACAACCAGGATCGTAGGAAGGACAGGCTCCAGTCAGATATAGGGAGGGCAGGTAGCACTAGAGAGATAACTAGATTGAGAGAGACAAGTCCAAGAACATAAGCAAAAGAAACCAAGGTTACTGGTTCATCAGAACCCAGTTCTCTCACCATAGCAAGTTCTGGATACACCATCACACTCAAACAGCAAGATTCAGATCTAAAATCACTTTTCATGATGATGATAGAGGACTTTAAGAAGAATAAAAAAAATACAGGAGAAAGCAGATAAACAGGTAGAAACCTTTAAAAAAGAAACAAAAATCCCTTTAAAAATTACAGGAAAATACAACCAAACAGGTGAAGGTATTGAACAAAACAATCTAGGATCTAAAAATGCAAATAGAAACAATAAAGAAACCATAAAGTGAGACAACCCAATAGATTGAAAACCTAGGGAAGAGATCAGAAGTCATAGATGCAAGCATCATCAACAGAATACAAAAGATAGAAGAGAGACTCTCAGGTTCAGAAGACACCATAAAAAAACATTACCACAAAATTAAAAGAAAATGCAAAAATCAAAAAGCTCCTAACCTAAAACATCCAGAAAATACAGGGCAAAATGAGAAAATGAAATGTAAGGATAACAGATATAGATGAGACTGAAGATTCCCAAATTAAAGGGCCAGTAAATATCTTCAATAAAATTATAGAAGAAAACTTCCCTAACCTAAAGAAATAGATGCCCATAAACATACAAGAAGTCTACAGACCTCCAAATAGACTGGACCAGAAAAGAAATTTCTCCTGTCACATAAAAATCAAAAAACCATATGCATTAAACAAAGAAAGAATATTAAAAGCAGTAAGGGAAATAGGGAAATAGGTCAAGTAACATATGAAGGCAAACCTATCAGAATTACACCAGACTTCTCACCAGAGACCATGAAAGCTAGACGTTCCTGGGCAGATGTCATACAGATCCTAAGAGAACACAAGGGCCAACCCAGGCTACTATACCCATCAAAATTCTCAATTACCATAGATGGAGAAAACAAAATATTCCATGACAAAACAAAATTTACACAATATCTTTCCACAAATCCAGCCCTACAAAGGATAGTAGATAAAAAACACCAACACAAAGAGGGAAACTATACCCTAGATAAAGCAAGAAAGTAATCTTCTCTCAAAAGAACTAAAAGATGATAGCCACACAAACATAATTCCACCTCTAACAACAAAAATAACAAGAAGCAACAATCACATTTCCTTAACATCTCTTAACATCAATGGACTTCATTCTCCCACAAAAAGACATAGACTAATAGACTGAATACTTAAACAGGACCTAGCATTTTGCTGCATACAGGAAACACAACTCATTGACAAAGAAAGACATTACCTCAGAGTAAAAGACTAGAAAAATTCTCCAAGCAAAAGGTCATAAGAAATAAGATGGAGTAGCCATTCTAATATAGAATAAAATTGATTTTCAACTAAAAGTTATTTTAAAAGATAAGGAAAGACATTTCATACTCATCAAAGGAAAAGTCTATCAAGATGAACTCTCAATTCTGAACATCTATGCTCCAAATGCAAGGGCACCCACATTCATAAAAGAAACATTACTAAAGCTCAAAGCACACATTGTACCTCACACAATAATATTGGGAGATTTCAACACCCTGCTCTCAGCAATGGACAGATCATAAAAACAGAAACTAAACAGAGACAGAGTAAAACTAACAGAAGTTTTGAACCAAATGGATTTAACAGATATCTATAGAACATTTCATCATAATACAAAAGAATATACCTTCTTCTCAGCATGGTACAAAATCCAAATTGATCATATAATTGGTCACAAAACAGGCATCAACAGATACAAGAATACTGAAATAACACCATGCATCCTATCAGATCATCACAGGCTAAGGCTGGTCTTCAATACCAACAAAAACAACAGAAAACCCACATACACATTGAAGCTGAACAACAATCTACTCAATGGTAACTTGGTCAAGGAAGAAATAAAGAAAGAAATTGAAGACTTTTTAGAATTTAGTGAAAATGAAGGCACATCATACCAAAATTTATGAGACACAATGAAAGCAGAGGTAAGAGGAAAACTCATAGCTCTAAGCACCTCCAAAAAGTAACAGGAGAGGGCATATACTAGCATCTTGACAGGACACCTGAAAGCTCTAGAACAAGAAAAGCAAATACACCCAAGAGGAGTGGACGGCAGGAAATAATAAAATATAGGGCTGAAATCAATTGAATAGGAAAAAAAGGAACTATACAAAGAATCAACAAAAACAGGAGCTGGTTTTTTGAGAAAATCAACAAGACAGATAAACCCTTAGGCAGACTAACCAGAAGTCACAGAGACAGTATCCAAATTAATAAAATCAGAAATGCAAAGGGAGACATAACAATGGAAACTGAAGAAATTAAAAAAAAAATCATCAAATCCTACTACAAAAGTCTATATGCAACAAAATGGGAAAATATGGAGGAAATAAACAATTTTCTAGACAGATACCAGGTGCCAAAGTTAAATCAGGATCAGATAAACCATCTAAACATTCCCATAAGCCCTATGGAAATAAAAGCAGTCATTAAAAGTCTCCCAACTGATAAAAACCAAAGTTCAGATGGGTTTAGTGCAGAATTCTATTAGACCTTAAAAGAAGACCTAATACCAATACTCTTCAAACTATTCCACAAAATAGAAACAGAAGGAACATTAACCAATTCATTCTATGAAGCCACAATTACACTTAAACCTAACCACACAAAGAACAAACAAACAACAACAACAAAAAAAAAATCTTCAGACCAGTTTCCCTTATGAACATAGATGGAAAAATACTCAATAAAATTCTTGCAAACTGAATCCAAGAACACATCAAAATGATCATTCACCACAATCAAGAAGGCCTTATCCCAAGGATGCAGGGATGGTTCAATGTACGGAAATACATCAATTTAATCCACTACATAAACAAGCTCCAAGAAAATAAAAAAACATGATCATTTTATTAGATACTGAGAAAGCATTTGAGAAAATTCAACATTCCTTCATGTTAAAAGTCTTGGAAAGATCAGGAATTCAAGGTCCATACCTAAACATAGTAAAAGCAATATACAGCAAGCCAGTAGCCAAAAACAAAATAAATGGATAGAAACTTGAAGCAATCTCACTAAAATCAGGGACTAGACAAGGATGCTTACTCTTTTCATACCTATTCAATATAGTCCTTGAAGTTCTAGCTGGAACACATAGACAACAAATGGAGGTCAAAGGGATACAAATTGGATAAGAAGAAGTCTAAATATCACTATTTGCAGATGATATGATAGTATACGTAAGTTACTCCAAAACTTACACCAGAGAACTCCTAAACCTGATAAAAAACTTCAGCAAAGTGGCTGGATATAAAATTAACTTAAACAAATCAGTAGCCTTTCTCTACTCAAAGGATAAAAGGCTGAGAAAAAAATTAGTGAAAGGAGACCCTTCACAATAGTCACAAATAATATAAAATACCTTGCTGTGACTCTAACCAAATAAGTGAAAGATCTGCATGTAACGAACTTCAAGTCTCTGAAGAAAGAAATCTAAGAACACCTCAGAAGATGGAAAGATCTCCCATGCTCATGGACTGGCAGGATTAATATAGTAAAAATGGCCATCTTGCCAAAAGCAATCTATGAATTCAATGCAATCCCCATCAAAATTCAAAATCAATTATTCATAGGATTAGAAAGAGCATTTTGCAAATTCATTTGGAATAACAAAAAACAAAACAAAACAAAACAAAAAAAAACAGGATAGGGAAAACAATTAACAACAATCAAAGAACTTCTGGGGTAATAATCATCCCTGACCTCCAGCTGTATTACAGAGCAATAGTGATAAATAAATAAATAAATAACAAAAAACTATATGGTATTGGTACAGTGACAGGCAGGTAGATCAATGGAATAGAATTGAAGACCCAGAAATGAGTCTACACACCTATGGTCACTTGATATTTGACAAAGGTGCTAAAACCATCCAGTGGAAAAGGGACAGTATTTTTAACAAATGGTGCTGGTTCAACTGGACATCAGCATGTAAAAGAATGCAAATTGGCCCATTTTATCTCACAATACAAAGTGTAAGTCCAAGTGGATCAATGTCTTCCACATAATACCAGATACACTGAAACTTATAGAGGAGAAAGTGTGGAAGAGCCTTGAACACATGGGTACATGGGAAAATTTCCGAAACAGAACACCAATGGTTTATGCTCTCAGAACAAGAATCAACAAATAAGACCTCATAAAATTGCAAAGCTTCTGTAAGGCAAAGGACACTGCCAATAGGACAAAACAGCACCCAATAGATTGGGAAAAGAACTTTACCAATCTTACATCTGATAGAGGACTAATACACAAAGAACTTAATAAGTTAGATTCCAGAGAATCAAATAACCCTATTAAAAATGTGGTAAAGAGCTAAACAATAAATTTTCAACTGAGGGATATTGAAAGGCTGAGAAGCACCTAAAGAAATATTCAACATCCTTAGTCATCAGAGAAATGCAAATCAAAAGAACCCTGAGATTCCACCTCACACCAGTAAGAATGGCTAAGATCAAAACCTCAGTTGATAGCAGATGCTGGTGAAGATGTGGAGAAAGAGAAACTCTCCTTCATTGTTGGTGGAATTACAAGCTGGTACAACACTCTGGAAATCAGTTTGGTGATTCCTCAGAAAATCGGACATAGTATTACCTGAGGACCCAGTTATACCACTTCTGGGCATATACCCAAAAGATTCTCTAACATATAACAAGGACACATGCTCCCCTATGTTCATAGCAGTCTTATTTATAATAGCCAGTAGCTGGAAACAATCCAGATGTTATTCAACAGAGGAATGGATTCAGAAAATGTGATACACTTACACAATGGAGTACTACTTAGCTATTAAAAACAATGACTTCATGAAATTCTTAGGCATATGAATGTAACTAGAAAATACCATTCTTAGTGAGGTAACTCAATCACAAAAGATCACAAATGATATGTACTCTCTGATAACTGGATGTTAGCCCCTAAGCTCGGAATACCTAAGATATAAATTCACAGACCACAAGATGCTCAAGAAAAATGAAGAAAACAGTATGCATGCTTCAGTCCTTCTTAGAATGGGGAACAAAATACTCATGTGAGGAAATATGGAGACAAAGTGTGGAGCAGAGACTGAAGGGAAGGATATTCTGAGACTGCCACACTGGGGGATCCATCCCATATACAGTCACCAAACCCAGACACTATTGTGGATGCCAGAAAATGCTTTGTAAATGGAGCTGTCTCCTGAGAGGTTCTGCCAGAGCCTGCCAAATACAGAGGTGGATTTTGAAGCCAATCATTGAACTGAGCACAGGGTCTTCAATAGAGAAGTTAGAGAAAGTACTAAAGGAGCTGAAGGGATTTGCAATCCCATAGGAAAAACAACAATGTCAACTAACCAGAGCTCCCAGGGACCAAGCCACGAACCATGGAGTACACACTGAGTGACCCATGGTTCCAGCTGTATATGTAGCAGAAGATGATCTTGTTAGGCATCATTGGGAAAGAGGCTCTTGGTCTTGTGAAGGCTACCTGTTCAGTGTAGGTGAATGCCAGGGCAGGGAGACCAAAATGGGTGGGTGGGTGGGTGAGGGAGCACCCTCATAGAAGCAGGGGAGGGGGATGGGATAGGGGTTTCTAGAGAGGAAACCAAGAGTGGGGATAACATAGGAGATATAAATGAAGAAAATATCCAAGAAAGAAAACAAAAGAACAAAAACTCAAGTGAAGGCACAAGAATCAAAGAGCCACACATTCAAACATTCAGGAGTACTATAACAGTATTGAGTTGGTGTACTGATGCACAAGTTTTGTAGTTTTTCTCAGTTCTTCCTGCGTTTTAATGCATTTAATATAATTCAAAATAATAATATTTGAACTATAAGAGGTAGATTCTTAGGCTTCTCAGAAAAATATGTGTTTTCTCTTTCCTGACTTTGAGTATAACAAATGAACCTTTCCTACCTGGCATTCTTAGAGCCTTATAAATACTGTGTCTCTCAAACACTTGCTTTATTTCTTGCCATTTATTCTAAGCTCGCTTCAGTCCTATACATTATTTACTTTGATTATTGTTCACTGGTCTCCAAAGGACTGCTACCTTTCATCCTTTAAGTCAGAGCTGTGGTTACTTCATGAGAGATGTGTTCCCTGACCAACAACTATGAAAGACCCCAATCTATCTCTTTCATTTCACTAATAATTATTTGAACTTAATTAATTTTATCTATATTTTATAATAATAGTTATATTCACTATTATATTTTCTTCTCTTTTATCTAAAAGAAACTTCTAGGTTGGGAATCTGTCTGTCTTGTTCATGATTATATCTCTAGTATCTTCAGTGTTGGTAACAAGAGGACATTCTCTCAAGACCTGCTTAGTAGATGGGGAAGGTAGCCTTCTTACCTGTACTATCATTACTTCTCATAGCATTTCACTGATAGTAAAAAAAGAAGAGAAATTTTTTTTTGGTCTAAAAGATATTTGGACAAGGGCGGGGGCTATCACTACAATTCTATTGTCATAGATACTGATTAGGGCCAGGATTTTATGCCTGATGTTTCAAATTCATTAATACAATTATTCAAATAATAAAAAAAAATAGTGAAAGGAACAAAACCAAGATGAATTGAGTAATCTCTTCCTATTTGGGATTAGGATATTTTATATGTGTTAAATAGATATTTATAGCTCTATTGGAACTTAATTTTAGTGTCATTGTCTTAGGAGATAGCATCTGAAATAAGACCTAATACCTACCATTCAAGTAATACTTGTCCTCAGAGGACCCGTTGCTTATTATCTGTGAGACTTTCTGAGTTTGTTTCACCTGTTTATATCATTACTGGCAATCTGTCTCACACTGTGTACAACCAGTATAAACTCTAAATATTTATTCATTTGCTTTATGCATGTTCAATGTATAATTCATTGCTAGCAGAGATGTTGACAACTTCATGGCAAAATAAAGGTTTTTTTTCTTTTTGTTTTCAGTCAGTGAGTTCAGCTGGGTTCAGTATTACACAAAGTTAAACTAAACAGTGTCTATAGACAGACTGCTCTTGCCAATAGGTTTGAGTGACACTGTGTTGATATTGCCAGAGAAAGTAAGCAATACATAGTTCTCAAAGGATTTGGAGGAGGAAAGTACAAGTCATTGTTTTTCACGATTTAAGTCAGAGATTTTTTGCACATATACAAAAATATATGTTTCACTTTTAAACTTAATTCATTTTCAATCACTTTTCCTTTTATTGAAAATACATTATTTTCTCACACGATATATCTTAATTATGATGTGAGTCTTCCTTCTTGTATTCCTCCCAGACCTGCTACCACAAGAAACAACCAGGTAAGAGCCCCAAACCCCAAACCCCTGTCCGCTGGGTCCCCCAGCAAGCCAAGGAGCCATAAGGTCAGCCCTATTACCTCTGCTATCCATCTTCCAGTCCACACCTTTACCTGCAATCCTAGAGAGCTTCAGGTATTAGGAACCACCAGGAGAGACACCCCTACTCCAATTTCTTGCCTGCCACCCCTGTGGAAAATACCAACAGTGGCAAGTTTTGCCCTGTTCCCTCTGTACTTCATTCTCTGGGCATTCTCCCTTCTCCCCTTTGTGCAACATTTTCTGGTCCATGCCTCTACCTGCAGTTCTAGAGGCTTGTACCCCTCATGGACCACCAAGTGAGGACCACAATTGCCTACCTGCTAGGACATTTTCAAACTCAGCAGCAGGAAGTTTTGACCTGGTCTCTCTGCACTTGATTTCTTGGGCATAGTTTCTCCTGCATCCCTGGAGGCCTGCTGCGTTCTGGGACAACTAGGTAGATCTTCAAGTCCCAAACCTAAAACCCCAGAGCACTGAGTCCCCTGGTAAGCCAAGCAACCCTGATGTCTGCCCTGTCCCTTCTGTGCTCCACTTTCCAATCCTCACCTCTACCTGAAAAGCCAGAGGCATATAGTTATCAGAGATACACCAGGTGTGATTTTTACCCCAATTTCCTTCTGTTGGCCTATATGGGTAGCAGCAGGGAGTTCCTCAGTGTCTCCTCAGCACTCTATTTCTGAGCTACAGCTCTGCCTACATCCCTGGAAGACTGCTGTCACCTGGGACAACCAGAGACCTCTAGATATCAGTGACCACCAGCTCTGCTTGTATCTCTAAAAGCCTGTTCCCACCATGTCAACCAGCTCCACCAGCAATCCTAGAGGCTTGCTGTCCTTGGAGACTACCAGGCCTGCTGACACTAAGGACAGCCAGATGACTAAATGTCAGTGCTAGAACACAACCAACAAATGCCAGGTGAACAGGGCTCCACAAGAACCCAGCTATCCTATGACACCAAGCCATTGATATCCTAACACACCTCAAGAGTAATAAAATGACCTTAAATCTAAACTTATGAAGATTATAGAAACCTTTAAAGATGAAACAGGAAAAAAATCCGTTAAAAAATACAAGAAAATAGAATCAAACATGTAGATGCCCTAAAAGAATGAGTAAATAAAAAAGATATACAGGAAAATACAATCAAACAGGAGAAGGAAATGAATAAATTTATTCAAGACCTGAAAATGAATATAGAAACAATAAAGAAAACACAAACTGTAGCAATCCTGGCGATGGAAAACCTAGGAAATAGAACAGAACTACTGACACAAGCATCACTAACAAAATATAAGAAACAAGAGAGAACCTTGGGTATGGAAAAATAGGATAGAAGAAATTAATACATTGATCAAAAAAAAAAGCTAAATCTAAAAAGTTTCTAAAACAAAATGTCCAAGAAATTTGAGATACAATGAAAATACCAAACCTAAGAATAATAAAAACAGAAGAAGGAGAATATTCCCAAAGGCCCAGAAAATATCTTCAACACAATCATAGAAAATTTCCATAATCTGTAGAAAGTGTTGTCTATAAATGTACAAGAAGCTTACAGATCACTAAATAGATTGGACCAAGAAGGAACATCCTCCTAACATAAAATAATCAAAACACTAAATATATAAAGAAAGAGAAAAAATATTAAAAGACAGAAAGTATAAAGGCCAAGTAACATCTAAAAGCATACATATTAGAAATACACCAGACTTCTCAACAAAGACTTTAAAAGCCAGAAGAGCCTGAGCAGATGTCTGACAGTTTCTAAGAGATCACAAATGCCAGCCCAGGCTACAATACCCAGCAAAACCTTTAATTGACATAGACAGAGAAAATAAGCTATTCCACGAAAAACCAAATTTAAACAATATCTTTCCATTAATCCAGCCCTACAAAGGATAATAGAAGAAAAACTTCAACACAAAGAAGGTAACTACACCCAAGATAACACAATAAATAAATAATTCCACACCAACAAAACTAAAAGAGAAACACACCCACACATACTACCACTACCAACCTCAAAATTGCAGGAATTAACACTCATTGGTCATTAATATCTCTCAACATCAGTGGACTAAATTCCTCAATAAAAAGACACAAGCTAAGAGAGTGGATGGATTAACAGGATCCATAGTTTTGCTGCATTCAAGAAACACACCTCAGCAAGAAGGATAGACATTACCTCAGAATGAAGGGCTGGAAAAAGTTTTTCCAAGAAAATAGGCTCAAGGTATAAGCTGAAGCAGCCATTAAAATATCTAATAAAATAGACATTCAACCAAAATTAATCAAAAGATATGTGCAACGAAACTTCATACCCATCAAAGAAAAAATTCAACAAGATGATGTATCAATTATAAACATCTATGCACCACGTGCAAGGGGACCCACATTCATAAAAGGAATATTACTAAAGCTTAAATCACACATCAAACACCACCCATTAATAGTGTGAGGCTTCAACACCCAACTCTCATCAATGGACAGGCAATTGAGACAGAAACTAAACAAGGAAATATTGAAACTAACAGACATTATGAATTAAATGATCCTAAAATACATCTTCTACAGAACATTTTACCCATCCAGAAAAGAATATACTTTATTCTCAGCATCTCATTGAACTTTCTGCAAAATTGACCATATAGTTTGTCACAAAGCATCCTCAACATATACAAGAAAATTGAAACAACATCTTGTATCCTATCAGATCACAGTAGATTAAAGCTAGATGTAACACCAACAGAAACAACGAAAAGCCTAAAAACTAGTGAAAACTGAGCAATACTCTACTCAATGATCTCTGGGTCACAGAAAAAATAAAAAAACAAATAAAAGAATTTCTAAAGTTCAATGAAAATGAAGGCAATAACATACCCAAAGTATGGGACATAATGAAAACAGTACTAAGTTTATAGCACTAAGTGCCTCCATAAAGAAATTAGAGAATTCTTATATTAGCAATTTAAAAGTACACATGAAAGCTTTATGGAAAAAAGAATTAACCACAACTAAAGGGGTATAAGAAAGGAAATCAAACCCAGGACTGAAATAAATAAATTAGAAACAAAGACAAAAGTAAAATGAAAGAACAAAAGCAAGAGCTGATTGCTTAAGAAAATCAACAACATAGCTGACCAATAGCCACCTTAAATAAAAGATTCAATGATAGTATCTAAATTAACAAAATCAGAAATGAAAAAGGAGGCATAACAGCAGACACGAAGGATCCTCAAAGAATCATAAGGTCCTATTTCAAAAGCCTGTACTCCACAAAATCTGAAAATCTAAATAAAATGGATGACTTTGTAGACAGATAACACTTATAAAAGTTAAATAAAGATCATGTAAACTATCTAAATAGTCCTATAACCCTTAAGGAAACAGGAAAACTCTTTTAACAATCTCTCAACTCAAAACAACAACAAAAAAGGACCAGAGCAGCATGGTTTCAGTGCAGATTTCTGCCAGATTTTCAATAAAGAGCCAATGCCAATATTCCTTAAAGGATTTAACAAAATAGAAATAGAAAGAACTTTGCTAAACTCATTCTATGAGGTCATAGTCACCATGATACTCAGACCAAACAAAGACTCAACAAAAAAGGGAACTTCAAACTAATTTCCCTTTTGAACATTGATTCAAACATACCCAACAAAATAGTACAAGCCAAACTCAAGAACACATCAAAAACATAATCCACCATGATCAAATAGCCTTCTATCAGACATGGTTCACATACAAAAATCTCTTACATTATCTAATATATAAACAAATAAAAGAAAGAAAGAAAGCCAACATCATTGGATGCTGAAAAATGCTTTAACAAAAATCTAATACCCCTTTGTGTTAAAAATTTTGGAGTGATCATGGATACAAGAACTATAATTAAAGTATCATGATTTGCAGGTGATATGATAGTATATATAAGTCACCGAAAAAATTCTACCAGAGAACTCCTATAGCTGATAAATACCTTCAGCGAAGTGGCTGGATACAAAATTATTTAAAACTTAAGCCATTTGCCCTCCTTTACACTAATAATATACTGGTTAAGAAAGGTATTAGAAAAACAACATCATGTTCTACAGTCACAAATAATATAAAATACCTTGATGTAACTCTAACCAAGCAAGTGAAAAACATGTATGATAAGAGTGTTAAGTCTCTGAAGAAAGAAATTGAAGAAGATATGAGAAGATGGATAGATCTTCCATGAATTAGTAAAAATGAACATCTTGCTGAAAGCCATCTATAAATTTGGTGCAATTCCCATCCAAATTCCAGCTCATTTCTTTGCAGACCTTGAAAGAAATATTTTGAACTTCATATAGAAAACCAAAATACTCATCATAGCTAAAAACAATCTTGTACAATGAAAAAAAATTGTAGGGTTCACCGCCTCTGATTTTAAGCTGTACTACAGATCAATTTAAAATAGCTGCATAAGATTGGTATAGAAATAGACAGGAATTGAATCAAAGGCCCAGAAATAACCTCTCACATTTATGGATACTTGATTTTTGACAAAGATGGAAAAAAAAACAAAACATACAATAGAAAAAGAGAAAGCTCCCATAAGGCAAAGGATACTGTCAGTAAGACAAAACAGCAACCTACAGATTTGGGGAAGGATCTTTACCAACACTACATCAAACAGAGTGCTAACATCTAAAAAATATAAGAACTCAGGATAGAAGACACCAACAATCCAAATAACCCGAATAAAAATTGGGGTACAGAGCTAAGCAGAGAATTTTCAACAGAGGAATCTCAAATGATTGAGAAACACTGGAAGATCAAAGTATAGATATTTCAATCCTACCTAGAACACTGAATAAAATAATTATAGGAGCTAGAGGGAAGGAGGGACCAGGGAGGGTAAGAGGAGGGCCAAGGGAAAAAGAAGGGCAGGAACAAGTATTGGAAGGGACAGGAGAGAACTACAAAGGATCATAAAATTGAATAGAAACATTTATCAATGGTGGATGGGGAACTGGGGGTAGCCACTACAATGTCTGAGACTCCAGGAAATCAAAAGGCTCACAGAACCCAACAGTGATGACTTTATCCAAAATGCCCAATAAAGAGGAGAAACAACCTGTACAGACCACCTCCAGTAGATAGGCACAGCCCCCAGTTGAGGGATGGGGCCACCCCACCCATGCCTTTCAAAATTTTAAACCCAGAAATGTTCCTGTTCCAAGGAAAGACAGGGACAAAAAATGTAATAGAGACTGAAGGAAAGACCATCCAGAGACTAGTCCACCTAGGGATCAATTCCACCTGCAGACACCAAACCCCTACACTGTTGCTGATGCTAACTAACACTTGCTGACAGAAGCCTGATATGTCTGTTCCCTGAGAGGTTCTACCAGCACCTGGCCAACACAGATGCAAGTAATTACAGCCAACCATCAGACTGAGCCGGGGAACTCAATGGAAGAGCTAGAGAAAGGACTAAAGGAGTTGACAGGGATTGCCAGCCCATAAGAACAATATCAACTAAACGCACCACCCAGAGCTCCCAGGGACTAAACCACCAACAAGAACGTATACATGGAGGGAGCCAGGACTCCAGATACATAGGTAGCAGAGGATGGCCTTATCTGACATCAGTGGGAGGGGAGGAAGGCTTGATACCCAGTGTAGGGGGATGCTAGAAGTGTGAGGCAGGAGTGGGTGAATGGGTGGAGGAGCACCCTCACAGAGGTAAAGGGGAGGAGGTGAGAGGTATGGAGTGGGGGGGGGGTTGGTGGAGGAGTGACCAGGAAGGGAGATGTCATTTGAAATGTAAATGAATAAAATCATTAATGAAAGAAATAAAGAAAAAAATTTTAAAAATATTCAAATTCATTAGTCATCAGGAAAAGGCAAACCAAATCAACTCTGAGATTCCACCTTACACCTATAAGAATAGCTAAGATAATAAAACCCAAGAGAGAGCACATGCTGGCAAAGATGAGGAGGAAGTCGAACACTTGTTCATTGCTGGTAGAAATCCCTCTGGAAATCAATTTGGTGATTTCTAAGAAAATTGGAAAGAGTTTTACCCCAAGCCCCACTCCTAAGCAAATGTTCAAAATATATTCCACCATCCCATGAGGACGCTTGCTCAACTATGTTCATAGACGCTTATTTGCAATAGCCAGAAACTGGAAGCAACCCAGATGTCCCTCAAATGAACAGATATAAAAATATAATTTATTTACACAAATGAATTCTATTCAGCTATGAAAAACAAGGAGATCATAAAATTTGCAGGCAAATGGATGGAAGTAGAAAATAGCATCCTGAGTGAGGTAACTCAGGCTCAAAAGGGCATGCATGGTATTTACTCATGTATAAGTGAATATTAGCTATAAAGTATAGGATAAACCAGCTAACTTACACAGACCCAAAGAAGACAAATAACATGGAAGACCCAAGAGAGTATGCTTGAATGTAACTCAGAAGATGAAATTAACTATAAGACAACATTGAGAAATTTTCTGGCCTATGTTTTTATAGATCATGTGTCTCTTTTACTTGAATAGGTGTCTCCTAGATTTAGAGAAATTTTGCTATGATCATATTGAAAATATTTCCTGGTTTTTATTTTTTTGCACATCATTCTTCTTTGTCATTAGTTCATTAATTTGGTCTTTTCAAATTTTTCCAGAGATCTTATGTAATATATTTATTAGTTTGTTAAATTTATTTTCTCCTTAGCTGAATAAGTAATTACATACACCTTGTGGGCAAGACCCTATTTTCTCTCATGCTAATGGTTTATTCTATTGTTGGGACTATTCAATGAATGCATTATTTATTTGACTTATTAAAGGTTTCCTTTGTAGTATCACTTCAGTTTGTGATCTTCAGTATTTCTATTTTCTTATTGAATTCTGTTTTGCTATTCTTCAGTGATTCACATATCTTATTTAGCATTTGCCCTGTATTCTCTTGGAATTTGTTCAAGACTTTATTCACTTATTTGAGCATAGATATTATTTTCTTTCAAATTATCTGTCTGTAATTTAAGTTAAGTCATTGTGTCTGGGATTGCTTACTTTGATATTGGTAGATTTTAGAGGAGACATATCATCCTGTTTTTCATGATACTTGTGCTTTTTCACTGTGATCTGAACATAGGCTGTTTTTGAAAGTTCTATCATTTCTCAGACTCCTATGAGCACTGAGAAGTCAGTCTACAGACTGCTCAAATACAAATGGATATTTCTCTAATCCAGAGGTATTTAAATTTAATGCTTTTACTTATGTATTGTATTTATTTATTCATTTATTTGTTCTTTTAATTAATTATTGTTTATTTATTTAGGTAACTTTATATAAACTGCTGACTTGCACAAACTCATAATTTTTCTTTCTCTGCTCCTCCAATCCTTCTACCAGCTCCCTTATAAGGTTCCCTGAGCTCAGTCTGATGGTTTGTTCCAAGCATCCACATCTGATATTGGTCAGTTGCTAGCCAAACCTCCCAAGGAACCGCTACGCAAGCTTCCTGTCAACCAGCACCTCTTAACCAACAGTGATAGGTTTGGTGTCTACAGACATGATGGATCCCCAGGTGGGGATCCCCGATTGGCCATTCCTTCAGTCTCTGCTCCAATTTTTTATCCCTATTCTTCTTTTGGACAGGACATTCCTGGGTTAAAAACTTTGAGGCGGGTGGGTGGCCCCATCTCTCGACCAGGGGCCGTGCCTATCTACTGAAGGTGGTCTGAACAGGTTCTATCTCCCCTTTCTCTGTGCATTTGGGCTAAAGTCATCTCCATTGGATCTTGGGAGCCTCATGTTTCCCAGGTGTCTGGGACACTTCAGTGGCTCTCCCCTGTTCTTCATTGCCCCTGCTACATATTTTTGTTCGATTTCCTGACCCTTTCAACTTCTTCAATTCTTTCCCTAATTCAACCATAGAGGACTCCTAACTTCAGTCCAATGGTTGTGTGTAAGTATCTGCTTCTGTCTCAGTCAAGCTGCTGGTAGGGCCTCTCTGAGGACAGCCATGGCAGGCTCCAGTAGATAGATAGGACCTCAGATGGAGGGACAGAGTTACTAACCCACAGTCAAAATTCTCGTCCCAGAATGGTTTTGTCTAAAAGAGCTCCAGAGACAAAATTTAAGAAGAGACTGAGGGAAAGAATGTCCAATAACCAGTTTAACTTGGGATCCATCTCGAGGGGAGTGGAGGTTGTGAATCAAGGCCTGACACTACCATGCTATATGATGTGCTTTCAGATGGGAGCCTGGCTTGGTGCTGAGTATATTCTCTTGATTTGAGGTGAAATGTTCTGTTAAATCCATTTGGTTAATATCTTGTGTTAATTTCATTGTGTCTTTGTTTACTTTCCGTTTCAATGACCTGTCCATTGGTGAGATGGGGTGTTGAAGTCTCCCACTTTTATTATGAAAGGTTCAATGTGTGGTTTGAGCTTTAGTAAAGTTTCTGTTACAAATGTGGGTACCCTTGCATTTGGGGCATAGATGTTAAAGATTAAGACTTACTCTTGCTAGATTTTTCCTTTGATGAATATGAAGTGTTCTTCCACATCTCACTTGATAATTTTTATTGAAAGACTCTTTTATTGGATATTAGAATGGCAACTTCAGCTTGTTTTTTTGGAACCATTTGCTTGGGAAGCTTATTTTCTAGCCATTTACTCTGAGGTAATATATGCCTCTGCCACTGAGGTGTGTTTCTTGTAAGCAGCAAAATGCTGGGTCCTGCTTGTGTATCCAGTCTGGTAGCCTGTGTCTTTTTTATTGGGGAATTGAATCCATTGATGTTGAGAGATATTAAAGACAGATGATTATTTATTTATTTTTGTTGCTGAAGGTGGTATTATGTGTATATGATTCTCTCTTTTGGATTTGTTGTGATCTGTTTAGTTTCTTGGGTTTTCTTAGGTATAGTTACCCTCTGTGTGCTGGAGATTTCATTCCTATATCCACTGTAGAGCTATAATCCTTAGATGCTCATGTGGTTTTCTTTCTTGTTTCTATTTCCATTTTTAGTTCTTGGATAGTTTTGTTCAATTCCTTCACCTGCTTGATTGTATTTTTCTTTATTTCTTTTAGGGGTTTATTTGTTCTTTAAGGGTTTCTACCTGTTTGCATGTGTTTTTTCTGTATTTCTTCAAGGAAGTTCTTTATCTCCTTCTTAAAGGCCTCTATTATCTTCATGAGATGGGATTTAGGTCATTATCTTGCTTTTCACACCTGTTAGGGTAGCCAAGGCTTGCTGTGGTTGGAGAACTGGGTTCTGATGGTATGAATGCATTGGGTTCTGTGTCTTATGATCTTGTGATTGCCTCTGGACATTTGATTCTCTCTGGTGTTAACTGGTCTGGGTGTCTCTGACTGAAACAGGTCTCCTTGGAGGCAGGTAGAGCTCTGTGACCTGAGTTAGGACTGGTCTCCTTAGAAGAAGGCAGTGTTGTTTTGGGTTAGTGTGGGCCTCCTGTGTCTGGTTATAGCATGTCTCCTGTGCCCCTCATTACTGTGGCCCTCTTGGACCTCCTGACATTTGGGTAGGTATCAGACCACTGCTCTGGCCAGGGTGAGAAAGTGAGCTAGAGGAATGTGGCATTTGGAGAATGCAGGAGGGGACATAGTACCTGTGTCAGCTGTGCAGTGTGGGTATCCCATCTGGCATGTGTATTTGGGTGAATTTCTCATCAGTGTCCTTAGTCACCATGGGCCTCCTGGAAAACACACAGGCTGCAGTGTTTGGGCAGGGTTCTAAAAGGTTGCTGATCTCACATTTACAGCATTCTATTCAAGACTAGAGAGTCTAGAAAACAATATCATTTCACACATAACTTTTCTGAGAAATGAAAAAGTTTGGTAGTTGTGGCACTTTTGTACTTATTGTAGAATATCGGGATTATCTGTGCAATACTCTTCTGTAATGTCTGTTGATTGCTAATCAACAGAACTGCATATTTACAGGATGAGAAGTAGTGGTGGATTATTGACAGGTTTATACTAGATTAAATTATGTAAAGTAAGCTATAATATGTAACTGATTTATTTGAAGGTCTCTCCACCCAATGAAAATATTGTAATTCATAACCCATCAAGGCCTTGGTGGGAAAGATACCAACCAATCAGCTACAAAATTTGCACAAGATCTGTAAATGAAGATGATTTCAGAGACATAATGACAAGATGCAACAATGTTGGTATAAGTAAAGACACATTTTCTTTGAAATTATTATATATGAAAATATCTTTCTTTTGTGTCTATGTCTTTGAACAGATTTTAAGTATCTAAAATTTTCTTTACTTATTATTTATTACTGAAAATAAAGTTCTTTCTTATTGTCACTTTTTGAAATTCTTGAATATGCAGCATTTAAAGTTGGAACACTTGTTCTTATAAAGTCAACTATTTAATTTTAAAATTAATACCTACTAAAATTTTCAATGGATATTGGTCCATATAAGAAGATTAAGTCATATTTATGTGATTTCTCTTTCTAACCCAAATGTTTGGATTTGCTTTTCTATCATTATTTTAGATGGTAAATATCTACTTTGTTCTATAATGATGAGACATATACTTTCTCTCTGGTCTTCAGCCATGTAGTATACAGTTTAAGATAAGCTCTTTCTCCTCTTGACCTTGTAAAATGTCAAACACAATAGTGTATTAAATTTATATCATGCCATATTTCCTCAAAGGTTGATATTTTGTCTGTAGTTATAGTAGTTTCTGTTTCTCTCTCCTTAAGTTCTCTATATTCTTTTCCATATCGTATGACTATAGTTCATCTTATTTCACAGTAGTTTCCTATTAAACTTGACTCACTTTTGTAAAGTAAATCTACAAAGCAGTAAATGAAATGTTTTGTAGATTTTCTGTGAGATTCTAATGAAACTGTAGATTTTTGAGTCCAGCTGAAGTATGCACTTTTCTTTTCTACATCTGTATTTATGTGGATGCTGTCATTAATCACATGTATGACTCAGACAAGGGTGCAAGAACAAGCAATACCTGTGAAAGTTACTACAATACTCATAACAGGGAATTCTCAGCAGTTCAATACTCTTCTTGGGATTTTAATGATAATAAATATGATGGAGAAGTTAATAACTACCAAGATGCTCATGTGGTAATGAGAGAAATAGTGTCTATGCTTCTATATATGCACAGAAATTTATGAAACGCCATTGGACATTTTATTTAGATTCCATAGGAAATCTAAATAAATAATTGGAATAATAATTTCAATAATTTGGAATTGTTACTAAGATACAATTCCAAAAATTAGAAATGGAAAAATATCCTGTATTTTTGTTATGTTATTTTGTAAGGATACACCAAAGTCAAAGATAAATGCAGGGGTTCTCTCTAGCAACATTGTGTGAAAAAATTAAAAACTTGTATTTATCAATTATATAAACATGATCAAAATAGAAAATAATAGAAACATAAAACATAGAAAAAATAAATTCAAGCAGTGGTTGGCATTCTCAATTTTGGAGTGGTGTACTTAATGTGACCATACTCTTGGCTTGGGTTTTCTGAAATCTATAAAATAAATTTAAAAAAAGAAGAAAAGGAAAAAATGAAGAGTGAGAGAGGAAGAAAAAGAGAAAGAGGGAGTGAGAGAGAAGAGGGAATAAGAAGGAGGAGGAAGTAGAGAAAATGAAGAAGAATGAGAATGAATCAACTAAAATGTTTACCTATTTTAATCTCTTTATTCTCTATATTTACAACAGAATATATTTTAGAGTCAGAGTCCACACTATCACTGCAATATATCACATGTACAGAATAAAACCCATATTAAGTTAGATATCACCAATGAGTGAATGACTTGAATGAATTGAATTCTCAGGGAGAAGTGACTTTATATAAATCTATCATCTTTTCCCAAACAGGTCAGAAATTGTCGTCTGTCTGGCCTTCTGTATCTTGCACTGGATAAAGATTATGTTCAGTGTCTGACTATATGAATCACCTCATTGACATTGGTGTATCAGGGTTGAGAATTGATGCTGCTAAGCATATGTGGCCTGGAGACATAAAGGCAGTGTTGGACAAACTACATTATTTAAATACAAAATGGTTCCCTTAAGGAAGCAGACCTCTCGTTTTTCAAGAGGTAGAATATTATATGCTTGCTTTATTTTTGAGGTTATACTTTAATTGCAATGTTTCTTCCTTCCCTTTTGTACCTCCAAATACTTCCATATTCTCCTTCAAGTTTATGGCCTGTTTTTCATATACTTTTATTTCATGAATACGTGCATATGTATTTGAGTGTGTGTTTGTGTGCATATGTGTATATATGTATATATGTATATGACACATATTTATATACCATGTATATATACATGCACATATACTTATATATACCACTCATGTTTCCTAAATATAACCGATATAATTAATACATATATATATATATATACATATATATATATATATATATATATATATTCCAAAATGGAGGATATTGCTATGCATATGTAAGTTTTCAAGGTTTACTTGATGGTCCTAGACAATTAATTGTATTCTTCCCTCAGAAAGACTCCTTGTTACCAGCTTTTCTTGGGTTCCTATAGTTCTTTGCATAAGTTTGAAGGCCCATGAGCTTTTCTTTAAATGCCATCATTTGTAAAACAGCAAACAGATAGCAGATGTCTCTAAGCATATAACTAATAATGTAGGTTATAACTCAGTTACTTATAGATTCATCATTCTGTTATTAAATTAGGATGGTTGTTAATTGGAAAGAACATACTTAGTTCTTTATCAGAGCATGTTTGAAGACAGTGCTCACTTCATTAACAGATCCATTAAATTCCCAGACTGTTTTACAAGAGAGAAAAATCATGATGCTTTTAGTCTCAAGCCAATCTTTCTGATTTTGATGCTTGTCTCAAAATATCATGGTAGTAGATGTCTAAGACACACTGAAGAAGCCTTTTCTTTATCAATAATGTCACTTGAAGTAAGTACACTGAGGATGATGTCTTTCTATCTCTAATTTTCGTGGGTTAATGAGTTTATTAGCGCTTCTAATGTTTACAAGACAGCAAGTGTTACCTTATTGTGAACTAATGAATTTTCCTCTCTGACAGTCATACTGGAGGATAAAAATTGGTCCTTTTATAATTTGTCTTGTAATATGATTTCCTCAATATTATGACACATAGTTTATGACTAAAATCAGAATATTGGTATACAGAAAATCAAATAACAGAACTATCTTGAATATTTCTAAAAATATTATATTTCAATAATATGCTTTAAAGTTATATTAAAATTTACAGAGGCTTCAATGTTTCTCCTAGGTTATCGATCTGGGTGGTGAAGCAGTTAAAGGTAGTGAGTACTTTGGAAATGGCGGTGTGACAGAATTCAAGTTTAGTGCAAAACTAGGCACAGGTATCCAGATGGGATGACAAGAAGATGTCATATTTAAAATAAATAAATAACATTTCATCATTTGATTTATCATACATTATTGTCATTTGGCATCATTAAGATATATCTTCAAATATTCTAATTCATACAACTATGGAGTTGTTTACTATTGGTTAGGGTTATTGTTCCTTAAACCTCACTTATTCACCCTTTTCAATTTGGAGGTCAATCACCCGGTAGCAGTGGAAACCAAAATTATTACTTAGTGATTTCTGTCTGTTTGTGAATAGATTCTATGAACATTTGTTCATGGTCTCCTAAAGTTACATTAGAATTACAAAATAGTTATACTGAGAAATGATCCCTATAATGTGACCATACTATGGACTTTCCTTATGCTGCATTAGAGAATTAATTGAAATTTTTTAAAAGTTGTAATTTAGTAGTGAAGCTTTAAATTCAAGCTTCCATTCTATACTACGTAACTTGGATGTCTTAATTCTCAAGTCTATAATATTAAAGTATAATAAAAATCTAAAGAAGACATTTTAGGAACAAGAAGATTTTATAGTAAAACCTAAATGTAGATAAAATTTCAATGAATAGTATCATAGAAAAATATATATGAAAGATAGATGTCTTATGAAATTATCATGTATTTAAATAATATAATAGAGGATACCATATATAATGTTACACTAAGCAGTGTGAGAGAATAATGTTTTTATTTTAATTTAAGAATAGGGAGAAGGTTGGAGTTTGATGCGTTCAGACAGAGCTCTTGTGTTTGTGGACAACTGTGACAATCAGCGAGGACATGGTGTTGGAGGAGCATCCATCCTGACATTCTGGGATGCTAGGTGGGACAACATTCTTTACTGCTGTGTAGCCTGCCTTTAGTGACAGAAGTATCATACCCTTCTCCTTTAATACTATTTTGAATCTTTCAGAATGTATAAAATGGCTGTTGGATTTATGTTGGCTCATCCTTATGGATTCACAAGAATAATGTCAAGTTACTGTTGGGCCAGAAATTTCCAGAATCGATAAGTAATTCTTGGGGTTGTTCAAAGCATTATTTTAATGTGGAAAAGAAAGTGGTTCTGTTTTAAGTCCATGTCCAGTTACAGCACATGATACTTATTATTAAGTGTTTATACCTACAGTTTTCTACCATGAGGACATTTGTGGGCCTGTGTGCTGGAGGCTTTCCATGGGGATCTCTGGCCCAGCCAAGTGCGAGGGTTCAGGCAAAGAGGAGAGGGCATGCAGGGATGGGAGTCACCTCCACCTTGGTCTCCCCAGTTGCTGCCTTGGTTGCTCCAAGATGCTACACCTACTGCCCTGAGCTCAGTCGGGTCTGGGCTGAGCCCAGGAGAGGCCTACTAGCCAGCGAGGAGTGCAGGAAGCTTCTGGTGGAGTTTCGGGAGAGCAGACCTCTTTCCAAGCAGCAGGGTTGCAGCTCTTATGATAGAAGCTCTCAGATGATGTAGTAGTTCTCACACTTTTATTCCTTCTGCATAGGATCTCTAATATACAGTTTAGGATGGGTTAGGGTCTGACAACAGGTAGACCCATTGGCTTGGTCTGAGAGTTTAGGGATACTTTACCTGCATGTGGGAGGGCTTGGTGTGCTGCTCCTACATGACAGACCTCTCTACAGGGGGTTGTAGCTACTTGACAGGAGCCAAAGGGCCTTGGGAGCATTGGCAAAATGCCTTCCAGTCCCTTGCAGGGTTAGCCCCCACTTCATCGCCTGGGTTTTAAACCTGTGCTCAACTAGGGGTCAGGCTGTCTTCACAGTCCACCACCCCACAAACATTGAAAAGTAAAGTATAATGAAAATAAAGTATTTGAAATAATAACAAAATACAGAGTGAAAACAGTTATCCATTTTGAAGCCCTGATTCATAGGTTAGACCATGAATTGTGGCTATTAATACTAAAGGGAATTTCAAATTCTTTCTGCCCTTGGTATGAAAAATTTCACCATACGAAAATAGCTTTATGTTTTCTGTGAAACTAGAAGGCAGGTGACTGGAGTATAATTAAGGAAATTATAATACATAAAAATTAATAAGAATCAAAGACCAATGCTTTGTTGGAGAAATCTATGGATGCCTTGAAGTATATCCAATATGTGCTTGTTAGTAGTTCTATATGTTTAAACAATTTCAAAACCTATCTAGGCAATGAGACTATAAGATATCTGAAAGCCTATGTGAAATTTCCATCTCAGTAGATTGTAGCTAGCTTTATAGAGACATTTCAAGTATAAAATAGAAATGTCAATTCTGTATAAATCTGAGAAATATATTTTGTTTCCTTTCAAGTAAGAATCTCTTGTTCTGTATTGAAATTCATTCTCTTTTTGAAGAACCTTAATAAGTAGAATGATTTTTTCAAAATTATATTCAAATATTTTGCCAACAAAGGAGGCTTATTTATACTTTGATAAACAACAAAGTCAGAATATAATATTCTCATATTTTACAAGCCATTAGCAAGAAATAAATTAATATTAACTTAGAAATTGTTATATCAAAAGAATTTTCATAGTTGTTTTTAATTTTCACATTATTCAGGGACTACCACTTCCTTTTATAGATAAACTGAGGTACATAAATGTAATCTATAATGGTGGAAATATTTCAGGTAGTAACAGGAGTCTGTTCTTTAATTCTAGACTTTCTGACTTAAATTTTCTTGTTTCAGTCACAGTGAAGAACTTTTAGTGATATTGAGGAGAGAATGAGAGTTTTAAAAATTGTTTCTGGTGATTTAAATATGGGTTTAGAGAATGTGAGTTTGCACAGAAGAACTCAGTGAAAATCTGTAAAAAATGAAAGACTTAGATTATAATTAGACATTACAGAGGCAGAATTATCACAGTGGACTTGGTTTTGGCTGTCTGTAGTGACAAGAATCAGATTGCTACAAACTTTCAAATGACATAATTCTTTCAATAATTAAGGATCAGAATGACTAGATTGAATCACCTAACAACAATGGAGCAACAAAAGAAGTTACCATTAATGCAGATACCACTTGTGACAATGGTTGGGTCTGTGAACATCAATGGTGTCAAATAAGGTGGGAATGGTCCCTTCAGGCATTGTCTAATAAGGAAGTTGTTTAACCTTTTATTTTAAACTGTTAAATTGTTGAAACATGCATTTCATTCAATGTTGTGTTTTTAGGAACATGGTTGCCTTCCGGAATGTAGTCATTTTGCAAACTGGTGGGATAATGGCAGCAACCAAGTAGCTTTTGGCAGAGGAAACAGAGGATTAATTATCTTTAACAATGATGATTGATAAGTAGATAGTGATTAAAGAAAGATCGTATAATATTACACTTCTAGATGCTTTTATTTCCTGTTCATTTACTTTTTTTCATACATGAAAAATCCTTTAGACAATGAATTTAAGCCACAAATAAATTGTTGGCACATAAGAAAATTATGATATCTGTTTTCCTATTTTTCTTTTATGTTAGTAAAATTTTTCTTTTTAATCTTTAACCATAGCATATAATGACAGTAGCATATATTCAAGTTATAAGCTCATTTGACAATTTTACAATGTGTAATTAGTAAACATACATGTTAATATCATAAAACAATATGGCATATTTGCACTGGAGTACTTTTCCCAGTACCTAGGATTATCACCTTGTATTTATCCACTTTAAAGAGTCTTCAATTCTCTACTCTGTGTTTTAAATATTTTTAAGACATATGTGCACTTGCATCTGGTTTATGAGTTTCTTTAAGAGGTTGCTAACTCTGACTTAAAAACTTCAATATTGTCTGTTCACCTGTGGTACTTATGAGTGTTCTTTTATCGCTTCTTTATTTGTAGTACTCTAGGTCAGATACAAGAAGTAGTGCTCAAAGCCTTTAATATGAGCACAGAAATGGCAGAAGCAAGCATATTGCTGGACGTTTGAGGCCGCCTTGATCTGCATAGTGAGTTTCAGTTCAGCCATGGCTATGTAGAGAAACTCTGTTTCACAAACAAAACAGAACAGAACAAAACAAAACGAAACAACGAATTCTAGCTTAGAGAATCTCTTTGGGATCTAGTAAAGTTTCTCAATCACAATCAACTTTCTATCAGGTTGAGAATACTTTTCCATAAAGCATAATGCATTGTTTACAAGGAAAGAATTGACGTATGTAACATTTTTCTTTTTTGGAAGAGCACATCGTTAGTTGTTAGGAGAACTAGAATTACTTCATGTAGATACTTTTCTACTACAAACTTATATGTATCCATAGATATGCTAGATTATGTTTAACTTTAGAAAAAATTATTTGTGGTATCATGTAATTGAAGCTTTGAAGAATTAATGCTATTAAAATTAAAAAAAAAAATCATCAGAGTGTAAATCCAGCAAAGTACTGACTAAAATCAAGGACTGTCATCACAGGAGGGCTTTATTTTTGAGCTTATATTTGTTCTCTATGTTTCTCTCTCTGGTCACTACAGGTCATGAAAATAACACACATTTAAAACAATGACTTAGGTATTAAAATTTTGCTTGCTACTGCTGACAAAGTCTTGGTGTTTGGATTCTCTTACTGAGCTCTGAGTTCTTATTGTTCTCTAGAACAAGGTTGGGAAATTTATTGTTCTGTGGATAATATATAATGCATATTCTTGCACTTGACTGGGTTGAATTAAAATTAAATACTAGCTGCTTTTCAGGGCTTTGTCAGCAACTGTATAGACTGGTCTTCCTGCTGGCACATATTGTGATGTCATTTCTGGAGATAAAGTTGTTGGCAATTGCACTGGACTTAAAGTAAACGTTGGCAGTAATGGCAAAACTCACTTTTCTATTAGTAACTCTGCTGAACACTCATTTATTGCAATCCATGCTGACTCAAAATTGTAAGAATCAAATTAAAGACATAGAAAGAGAGAGAGCATCAGTTGAGTGTGTTTCTTTTTTAGGTGCTCCATATTACATTTCAATTTCTTTTTTGTTTCTTTATTAATATGTTTGCTGTATCTCTCTGAGCACTGGAAGGTATGTAGGATGTTTAAACAACCCTGTGCCATGGTTTTTCCTCTCTTTCTTTTTCCATGAGCTGTGAAGATCACACTAGATTCATCAGGCTTCTCTAGATAGCACCTTTTCCTTGTAATCAAAACCTTTAAGCAATAAATCCGCATAGGTAGAAATCTTAAAAGTCACATAGAGTAATCAGATAACAACATCCGAGATATATGTAGCATTGTCAGAAGTCTGTTTTCCAAAAATAATCTTAGAGTCTGAATGGTGTGCTGACAACTATTTTTCTTTACTATTAGTATAATATATTTCTTTCATATATTTATCATCATCAATATCATCATATCATCAATATATGAAAGAATATCTTTCATATATTCTTTTTAAAGTATGAAAAATTATTTTCAATAAATTTTCTTGACAGTCTAATCATTTATCAAACATGCCTTCGACTACTTGAAAACCCAACATTGTTCAATTTCATCTAGTGATCCTTTTCTTCAAATTTATTTTATATTTAATGATTCCAAGAAACAATAAAATTTCCAACTTCTACAACACTCACACATGTATACAATAAATATATATAATGGAAGTTAATCATTTATTAAAATCTCATCCTATACTTCTGCCGGGGTCACCAGGGCTCCATAACCAAATATCACTGGGAGAAAGGTAGCATCCCAGGAGTGTGGAAAAGCTCTTGAGAGGGAGTAAGAGGACTAAAACTCCTCAACTGGACTCACCCGAAATTCTTGGGACACACGGACTGAGAAACAGCTGGGAGGAAACAGCCATCCAGTTTCCATCTGTGGCTGAAAATCTCTGCCTGGGTCACCAGGTCTCCATAGCCAAATAGCTCTGGGAGAAAACAAGCCTCCCAGGGTTGTGGGCAAACCAGTCTGCTCAGAGGGACCCACCTGGAATACCCAGGACACAGGGACTGAGGAACGGGGTTCAGGTTTCTTTTGGTGGCTGGACACCTGGAGTCCTGTGACAAAGGGCTCCATACTCAAATAGTGCCAGGAGAGAGCTGGTATACCAGGAGTGCCAACACACCTTTAAGCACAAGCAAAACCACCACTTCTTTTCAAATTCACTGGACCAAGAAGGACCCATGCAGAGCCATCAGGACACAGGAAACAAGGGTCAGCTGGGGATTATATCCTTCTTGTTTCTGTCTTCACCCCAGAGCTGACCCTGCACCACAGCTCTCCAAACCCAAATTCCTCTCAAAGAGAACTGGTCTTCTAGGAGTATTGACAGCTAGGCTTGCAGGAAAGACAAGCCAGAGGGGAGAGAGAGAGAGGGAGAGAGAAGGAGAGAGAGAGAGAGAGAGAGAGAGAGAGAGAGAGAGAGAGAGAGAGCAGCTAAGAACAGAGATAACCAGATGGTGAAAGGCAAGGGCAAGAACACAGAAAACAGAAACCAAGGCTACGTGGCATCATCAGAACCCAGCTCTCCCACCAAAGTCAGCCCTGGATACCCCAACACACCAGAAAAGGAAGACTCAGGCTTAAAATCACATCTCAAGAGGATGATAAAAGATTTTAAGAAGGAAATGAATAGCTCCCTTAAAGAAATACAAGAGGACACAGGTAAACAACTGGAAGCCCTAAAAGAGGACACACAAAAATACCTTAAAGAATTACAGGAAAACACAATCAAATGGGAAGAATTATAGGAAAACACAGTCAAACAAACTAACAAAACCATCTAGGAATTTAAAAGAGAAATAGAAACAATAAAAAAAATCACAAAGGGAGACAACACTGGAGTTATAAAATGTAGGAAAGAAATCAGGAGACATAGATGCAAGCATCACCAACAGAATACAAGAGATGGAAGAGAGAATCTCAGGTCCAGAAGATACCATAGAAAACATGAATAAAACAATCAAAGAAAACACAAAATACAAAAAGCTCCTATCCAAAAACATCCAGGATATCCAGGATACAATGAGAAGACAGAAAATGAGGATAATAGGTATAGAAGAGAGTGAAGATTCCCAACTTAAAGGACCAGTAAATATCTTCAACAAAATTATAGAAGAAAACTTCCCTAACCTAAAGAGATGAACATAAATATACAAGAAGCCTACAGAACTCCAAATAGGCTTGACCAGAAAAGGAATACCTCCCATCATATTATAGTAAAAATACCAAATACATAAAATAAGGAAAGAATATTAAAAGCAGTAAGGGAAAAAGGGCAAGTAACATATAAAAGCAGACCTATCATAATTACACCAGACTTCTCACCAGAGACTATGAAAGCTAGAAGATCCTGGGCAGATCTCATACAGACTTTAAGAGAACAAAAATGCCAGCCCAGGCTGCTATACCCAGCAAAACTCTCAAAAATCATAAATGGTGAAACCAAAATATTCTATGACAAATCCAAATTTGCACAGTATGTTTCTCTAAACCCAGCCCTACTAGAAAATAATAGATGGAAAATGCCAACTCAAGGAAGGAAACTACTCCCCCCAAAAAACATGAAAGTAATCTTTCAACAAAATCAAAAGAATATAGCCACACAAACATATAAACAAAACCGAAAATAACAGGAAGCAACAATCACCACTCTTTGGTATCTCTTAACATCAATGGACTCAATTCATCAATAAAAAGACATAGACTGACAAACTGGATCCATGAACAGGACCCAGCATTTTGCTGCATCCAGGAAATGCACTTCTGTGTTAAAGACAGAAACTGCCTCAGAGTAAAGGGCTGGAAAACAATTTTCCAGGAAAATGGCCCCAAGAAACAGGCTAGAGTAGCCATTCTAATATTGTATAAAATCGACATTCAACCAAATGTCATTAAAAAGGTAAGGAAGAACATTTCATACTCATCGAAGGAAAAATCTACCAAGAAGAACTCTCAATTCTGAAATCTATGCCCTGAATGTAAGGGCTCCCATATTCATAAAAGAAACTTTACTAAAGCTCAAAACACACATTGCACGTCACACAATAATAGTGGGAGAATTCAACACCACATTATCTGTCCATTATCATGAATGGACAGATCTTGGAAACACAAACTACACAGAGACACAGTGAAACTAACAAATGTTATGAACCAAATGGATTTAAATGTTATCTATAGAACATTTCATCCTAAATCAAAAGAATATACCTTCTTCTCAGCACCTCATGGTACCTTCTCTAAAATTGATCATATAATTGGTCACAAAACAAACCTCAACAGATATAAGAAGATTGAAATAATCTCATGCCTCTTATCAGATACCTACAGAATAAAGCTGGTCTTTAATGGCAACAACAACAACAACAGAAAGCCCATATACACATGGAATCTGAACAACAGTCTACTCAATGATAACTTGTTCAAGGGAGAAATAAAAAAAGAAATTAAAAACTTCCTAGAATTTAATGAAAATTGAAGTACAACATACCTAAATCTATGGGACACAATGAAAGCTGTGTTAAGAGGAAAACTCACAGCTCTGAATGCCTCCATAAAGAAACTGGATAGAGCATATACTAGCAGCTTAATATAGTACACCTGAAAGTTCTAGAACAAAAAGAAGCTAATACATGCAAGAGGAGTAGAAGGCAGGAAATAATCTAATTAAGGGTTGAAATCAATGAAGTAGAAACTAAAATAACTATACAAACAATCAACAAAACCAGGAGCTGGTTCTTTGAGAAAATCAACAAGATAGATAAACCCTTAGCCAGACTAACCAGAGGGCAAACAGACAGTATGCAAATTAAAAAAATTAGAAATGAAAGGGGAGATATAACAATAGATTCTGAGGAAATTAAAAAAAATCACCAGATCCTTCTATAAAAGCCTATACTCAACAAAATTGCAAAATCTGGATGAAATGGACAAGATTTGACACAGATACCAAATACTGAAGTTAAATCAGGATCAGATAAACCATCTAAATAGTCTCATAACCCATAAAGAAATAGAAGCAGTCATTAAAAGTCTCCCAACCAAAAGAAGCCCAGGACCAGGTGGGTTCAGTGCAGAATTCTATCAGAACTTCAAAGAAGACCTAATCCCAACACTCTTCCACTGTGGATCAATCTATTCCACAAAATAGAAACAGAAGGAACACTACCCAATTCATTCTATGAGGCCACAGATACACTGATACCAAAACCTCTCAAAGACCCAACAATAAAAGAAAACTTCAGACCAATTTCCCTTATGAATACTGACACAAAAATACACAATATAATTCTCACAAAATGAACCCAAGAACACATCAAAATGATCATTCACCATGATCAAGTAGGTAGGCTTCATCCCAGGGATGCAGGGATGGTTCAATTTCTGGGAATCCATCAGTGTAATCCACTATATAAACAAACTCAAAGAAAAAAAGAAAACAACACAGGGTCATCTCATTAGATGCTGAAAAGGCAATTGACAAAATTCAACATCTCTTCAGGATAAAAGACTTGGAAAGATCAGGAATTCAAGGAGCATACCTAAACATAGTAAAAGCAATATACAGCAAACCAGTGGCCAATATCAAACTAAATAGAGAGAACCTCGAAGCAATCCCACTAAAATCAGGGACTAGGCAAGGCTGCACTCTCTCTCCCTATCTATTCAATATATTACTTGAAGTTCTAGCTAGAGCAATCAGACTGGAAAAAGAGGTCAAAGGGTTACAAATTGGAAAGGAAGAAATCAAAATATCACTTTTTGCAGACGATATGATGGTAAATTTCAGTGACCCGAAAAACTCCACCAGAGATCTGCTACAGCTGATAAACACCTTCAGCAAAGTGGCTGGATACAAAATTAAATCAAGCAAATGAGTAGCCTTCCTATAATTAAAGGATAAACAGGCTGATAAAGAAATGAGGGAAATGACACCCTTCACAATTGTCACAAACAGTATAAAATGTTTTGGTGTGACTCTAACCAAACCAGTGAAAGATCTGTATGACAAGAACTTCAAGCCTCTGAAGAAAGAAATGTAAAAACACCTCAGAAGATGGGAAGATCTCACAGGCTCATGGATTGGCAGGATTAATATAGTTAAAATGGCCATCCTGCCAAAAGCAATCTACAAATTCAATGCAAACCCCGTCAAAATTCCAACTCAATTCTTCATAGACTTAGAAAGAGCAGTTATCAAATTCATATGGAATAACAATAAACCCAGGATAGCAAAAACTATTCTCAACAAAAAAAGGACTTCTGAGGGAATCAGCATCCCTGACCTCAAGTTGTATTACAGAGCACTAGTGATAAAAACTGCATGGTATTGATACAGAACTTTCCCCCTGGGCCCATGTGATTGAGACTTTTCCCTACTTTCTCTTCTATTAGATTCAGAATATCTGGTTTTATGTGGAGGTCCTTGATCCACTTGGACTTGAGCTTTATACAGGGAGATAGGAATGGATCAATTTGCAATCTTCTACATGTAAACTGCCAGTTGAATCAGCATCATTTGTTGAATATGCTGTCTTTTTTCCACTGTATGGTTTTAGCTCAACATCCTTAGTCATCAGGGAAATGCAAATCAAAACAACCCTGAGATTTCACCTCACACCAGTCAGAATTGCTAAGATCAAAAACTCAGGGGACAGCAGATGCTGTCAAGGATGGGGAGAAAGAGGAACACTCCTCCATTGCTGGTGGGATTGCAAACTTGGTATAACCACTCTGGAAATTAGGTTGGTGGGTCCCCAGAAAATTGGACATAATACTACCTGAGGACCCAGCTATACCACTCCTGGGCATATACCCAGAAGATACACCAACATGTAATAAGAACACATGCTCCATTATGTTAATAGCAGCCATATTTATAGTAGCCAGAAGCTGGGAACAACCCAGATGTCTCTCAACAGAGGAATGGATACAGAAAATGTGGTACATTTACACAATGGAATACTACTCATCTATTAAAAACAAAGATTTCATAAAATTCTCAGGCAAATGGATTGAACTTGAAAATATCATCCTGAGCAAGGTAACTCAGTCATAAAAGAAAGCACAAGGTATGTACTCACTGATAAGTGATTATTATCCCAAAAGTTCACAATACTCAAGAGTCACTTCACAGCAACCATAGGGTTGAGTGTGAAGTCTCAGTTGGAGGAGGTAGAGAAGGGTCTGAAGGAGCTGAGGCTGTTTACAGCTCCAGGGAGGGACCAGCAGTGGCAACTGGCCTGACCCCTTGATGCTCCCGGAGATTGGATCACTAACCAAAGAATATACATGGAGGGACCCATGGTGCTGGCCAAATATGTGGCAGAGGAGGGTCTTGTTAGCCATCAGGGGGAGCAGAAGCCCTTGGGCCTGAGGGTGTTAGATCCCCCAGTATAGAAGAATTCCAAGCAGGGAAGAGGAGAGTGGGTGGGTGATTTTTTGGGGGAATACCCCCATAGTGACAGGCAGAGGGGGATGGGAATAGGGAGTTTGCAAAGGGGAGATCTGTAAAAGGGAAAACATTTGAAATGTAAATAAATATGAAAAAAAGCACAAGCCAATCATAATAAAAATTTGACTTGAAAAAAAAAAAGAATGTGTTTCTCGGCCATTTGAGTTTCTTCAGCTGAGAATTCTCTGTTTAGCTGTCTTCCCCAGTTTTTGATAGGGTTATTTGGATCTCTGTAGTCTAGCTCTTAAGTTCTTTGTATACATTGGATATTAGCCCTGAATCGGATTTAGGATTGGTAAAGATCTTTCCCCAATCTGTAGGTTGCCATTTTGTCCTATTTATAGTGTCCTTTGCCTTACAGAAGCTTTGTAATTTTATGAGTTCCCATCTGTCGATTCTTGATCTTAGAGCACAAGCCATTGGTGTTCTGTTCAGGAACTTTTCCCCTGGGCCCATGTGATTGAGACTTTTCCCTACTTTCTCTTCTATTAGATTCAGAGTATCTGGTTTTATGTAGAGGTCCTTGATCCACTTGGACTTGAGCTTTATACAGGGAGATAGGAATGGATCAATTTGCAATCTTCTACATGTAGACCGCCAGTTGAATCAGCACCAGTTGTTGAATATGCTGTTTTTTTTCCACTGTATGGTTTTAGCTCAACATCCTTAGTCATCAGGGAAATGCAAATCAAAACAACCCTGAGATTTCACCTCACACCAGTCAGAATGGCTAAGATCAAAAACTCAGGGGACAGCAGATGTTGGTGAGGATGTGGAGAAGGAGGAACACTCCTACATTGCTGGTGGGAATACAAGCTGATACAAACTCTCTGGAAATCAGTTTGGCGGACCCTCAGAAAAATGAACATAGTACTACCTGAGGATCCAGCTATTCCACTCCTGGGCATATACCCAGAAGATTCTCTAATATGTAATAAACACACATGTTCCACTATGTTCATTGCAGCCATATTTATAATAGCCAGAAGCTGGAAACAATCCAGAGGTCCCTCAACAGAGGAATAGATACAGAGAATGTGGTACATTTACACAATGGAATACTACTCAGCTATTAAAAACAATGACTTCATGAAATTCACAGACAAATGGATGGAACTTGAAATTATCATCCTGAGCAAGGTAATGCAGTCACAAAAGAATGAACATGGTATGTATTCATTGTTAAGTGTTTATTATCCCAAAAGTTCGACATACCCAAGAGTCACTTCGCAGCATCAGTAGGGCTGAATGTGAGGTCCCAGATGGAGCACTTGGAGAAGGGACTGAAAGAGCTGAGGGAGTTTGCATTCCCAGGGAAGTAGCAACAGTTGCAACTGGCCTAACCCCCCAATACTTCTGGAGACTGATCCACCAACCAAAGAATACACATGGAGCGAGCCATGGTGCTGGCCACATATACGGCAGAGGAGGGTCTTATTAGCCATCAGGGGGAGGAGAGGCCCTTGGGCCTGAGAGTGTTAGATCCACTGTACAAGAGAATGCCAAGGAGGGAAGATGAGAGTGGGTTTGGTGGGTGGGTGAGTTGGTAGGAGAATACCCCCTAGTGGCAGGGAGAGGGGAAGGAAATGCGAAGGTTCCAAAGGGGAGATCTGGAAAGGGGGAAGCATTTGAAAGGTAAATAAAATATGAAAAATAAAAAAAAAAGAAAAATAAATTAAAAAATATAATAGTACAGAAAGATATATTGCCACATTTTAAAAAAAGAAAAAAGAATTTATTATCTGAAAACTATAATTTCAATAAAATCTATCAACTTATGACTTTTTTATTTATGTCAAAAAATCTCATCATATGTGCCATAAACTTCTACCTTCCATCTTTTCCATTCACTCTAAAGCACACTTACTCATGCCCACACATATACACGTTGAAATCTTGTTCTTGACATCTGACACTTAAGTAGAATGCTTTCATGAATGTGAGTGGGATGTGATTTAGTTGATTAAAAGAAGTTCACAGTGGTTATATTCCTAAAAAATATGTCTCTACTACCCCAGCAGTGACTAATATTCAATTAGCCACCCATGAAATTATGGGACTTTAGAAGTTATTGCTTGACCCAAAATGAATATTGAAGTTTCCAGTGTTCTGTGCAGGCAAACGTTAATTTTGCTGATGCAATTTTGCAACATTTATATCTTGTAAAGATGAGTGTTTTTCATAGTAGACCTTTCCATTCTCTGGATCATAGGTCATTTACTTCCCAGATCATCCTTGATCCTTTGCTTTCAGGTGTTATAGAGCTATTCCTTTTTTGATGAGTATATATTAGTCACCAATTTTAACAGATTGATCAATTATTTCTCTCTGCACTAGCAGTCTCCAAATGCAAACACAACCTTCAAAGGTTGGTAAAACATCTCAAGGAAACTTTTGTTTCGTACTTGTTAAGTCATTTATGGCTAATATGAAAGGTGTGGTTACCCAGATTTCTTTCTCAGTCCATTTGTCATTTTTATGGAGTAATGACATGAGTGTGTGTGTGTGTGTGTGTGTGTGTGTGTGTGTGTTGAGTTAATCTTGCATCCAGCCACTTACTGAATGAGTTTATCATCTGTAGGAGTTCCCTGGTAGAATTTTTGGGGTTTTATCTATAGTATTATACCATTTGCAAATAACAATTCTTTGACTTCTTTCTGTCCAATTTGTATCCCTTCAATCTTCTTTAGGTGTCTTATTAGTACTCAGAGAATGGAGAAATACTTGAAGAAATGTTTAACATCCTTAGTCACCAGTTAAATGCAAATACAAATTTTGAGATTCCATCTTATACCTGTCAGAATCACTAAGATCAAATCCACATGTGACAACTCTTGCCAGCAAGGTCATGGAACAAGGGGAACATTTTTGCATTCCTGATAGGAGTACAAATTTTTGTAGCCATTTTGGAAATCAATGTGGTAGTTCTTAGAAAAATTGGGACTCAAACTACCTCAATACCCAGCTAAACCACACTTGGTCATATCTTCAATAAACACTCCACCCAATCCCAAGGATATTTATTTATCCGTGTTCATAACAGCTTTGTTTATAGTAGCCAGAACCTAGACACAACCTAGATATCCCTCGACCAAAGAAGGGATAATAAAAATGTTGTACATTTACAAAATGGAGCATAATAAATATTACTCATGTAATAAATATTACTCATGATTCAAAATCATGAAACTTTCAGGCAAAAGATGGAACTAGAAAAAAATCATTTTGAGTGAGGTAACACAGAACCAGAAAGATAAACATGATGTGTACTCAATTATAAGTGGACATTAGTTGTTAAGTAAAAGATAATCATGTTACAATCCATATACCCAAAGAGATTATGGAACAAAGAAAGCTCTAGTAGGCACTCCCGGATCTCTCTGGGGAGAGGAAATGGAGTGTAAACTTGTGTTAGGTAGGGATAGGAACAGGAGGATTCAGGTGACGGAGTGGTGCAGAGAGAGAATGAGACATTATTGGGAAAGATGACTGGAACTGTGTGTGTGTGTGGAGGGGAGCATTTGAAGGACAATGTGGAAACTTAGTGCAGTAGAAATTCCCTGGAATCTATGAAAGCAACTCTAGTAATGCTGAAAGATATGGAGCCTTAACTGACCATCTTCTGTAACCATTCAAGGTTACAATCAAGCTTCAAGTGCTGGGATTGTGACACCAAATCAGCCACAAAACCTTCAAACTATAATATGTTTGCAGACGATGTTGGTGCAGTACTTGAGAGAGAAGCAAACCAATGAATGGCCCAACTTGAGCCCCATGCCAAGAGAGGAACCCCTTGCTGTGTGAATAGCTAAGAACCAAAGATTAGATAGCAGAGAATCCTAGGATAGAACCAAGCATGACTGGACAGAAAAAAAAAAAAAAAAGACAATGAAATTATTCCTAATGATATTCTGTTAAATTCAGTACCTAGTCCAATCGTCATTAGAGAAGCTTCATACAGCAATTTATGGGAGCAGTATAGAGAGTTCCTGGGAATTGAACTCAGGATCTCTGAAAGAGCATCCAGTGCTCTTAATCACTGAGCCATCTCTACAGTCCCCAACCACATCATATCCAATGCTTATACTTTATGCAACTTTCAGGGTGCCTTTGCTCCTATTGTATTTTCATCTATATTAATACTCATTACCTCTGACACCACCTTTGTTTTCATGGGCTTATTTCAGCTTATAATAGATTTTTTTTTTAATCTGTTCTACTTTACATTTTCAAAGTGGTATTTTCTTTTCTTCTCCTTCTCCTTCTCCTTCTCCTCCTCCTCCTCCTTCTCTTCCTCCTCCTCCTTCCTCCTCCTCCTCCTTCTCCTCCTCCTCCTCCTTCCTCCTCCTCCTTCTTCTTTTTCTTCTTCTTCTTCTTCTTCTTCTTCTTCTTCTTCTTCTTCTTCTT
>JADRCH010000243.1:6880278-6904944 GCA_019843965.1 Rhynchomys soricoides
TCTTCTTCTTCTTCTTCTTCTTCTTCTTCTTCTTCTTCTTCTTCTTCCTCCTCCTCCTCCTCCTTCTACTTCTTCTTCTTCCTCTTCCTCTTCTTCCTTCTTCTTCTTCTTCTTCTATATGTATATATATATATACATATATACAGTATATATATACATATATATATGTATATATATATATGAATTCCACACTCTTTCCCTCTCTCCTTTATTAGAAAACAAATGAGCATCAAAATAATAATAATAAACAATAATAATATAAAACAAAACAATCAAATCAAAACAGAGAAACAAAAACAAAAATATACAAAAACAAAAAATAAAACAAAACAGAAAACTCAGTCAAACAAATGGCACAGGAAAGACATAGTAACTCTGAGATACATGTGTTTGCTAACAGAGAAAACTCATAAAAACAAAATTAGAAACTAAGGTATAGAAACAAAATATCTGTAATGAAATGTCCAGATAAAACATAACTATAGATAAAGATCTTCAAAAATCATTAAGTTTGTTTTGTGTTGGCCATCTTCTGGGCATGTGACCTGTTCATATGTATTTGTAATACTATAATAGAGTATTTGTATACTCTATTATAGAAATCTAACTTTTACTCTGCAAGCAGTTGAACTTCGGTGACTGTATCTGGCTTTGGGATAGGGAACTGTGTTCACGTTTCCTCTCAGCACTGTCATACTATCTGGTTTACATTCATTCATGTCCTGTGCTTGTTGCCACAGGTTCTGGTTCTAGAATAAACTTGTACAACCACTCAGCTATTAAAAACAAGGACATCATGAAATTTGCATACAAATTTATGGGACTAGAACATATTATACTGTGTGAGGTAAACGAAAGCAAGAAAGACACACATAGTATTATTCACTTATAAGGAGATACTGGCCATAAACTGTGGGATAACCATATCACAATCCACAGACCCAAAGAAGCTAAATACCAAGGAGGAACTAAGTGGGGATGCTTGAATCCTACTGAGATGGGAAAATAAAACATACATTGGTGATGGATGGAAGGGAGAAAATGTGTAAGAGAGGCAGTAAGAGAAACAGGAAGGATCAAGTGTAGGGATGACAGAGGGAGAGAGAACTAGGAGAACTGGGATTGGGAGGAGGCATCTCTGGGACAATCTGGAAACCTAGGATATGGAAAACTCCAGAAACCTGTGAAGCTGATCCTAGTAAGAGTCCTCACAATAGAGGATATGGAACCTGAAACATCCTTCTGCTGTAACCAGGCAAGATTTCCAATACAAGAATGCAGACACTAATGCACCTATAAAAGTTTTGACCCACAATTTGTACTACCTATAAGATGCACAGGGATAAGGATGCAGCAAAAACTGAGAGAATATCTAACCAATTATTGGCCCCCCATTGAGACCCATACCATGAGAAAGAGGTTATCCCTGACAGATTGGTGGTATTCTCCTATACTTTCAGACAACAAGCTACCATAAATGTCCTCTGGGGGCATCATCCAGCAGCTGATGGAAACAGATGCAGAGACCGACAGACGAAGATCAAGGGATCTTATTAGAGATCAGGTAGAAGGACTGAAGGAGCCAGAGGGATCAATGACAGCACAGGAAAATCTTCAAAATCAATTTATCTGGGTTCATAGGGGCTCAGAGTGACTGAACCACCAACCATAGAGCACACATGCAATGGAATTTGGCACACTATTCAAAGGTAACATATATGAAATTTGCTCTTCATGTGTTCTCCTATCAGCTGGAGCAGGGGCTATCTCTCTTTGCCCCGTGAGTATATTCCTAGTACATTTTGCTTACCTATTAGAACTGTACATTAGAAACAGCAAAAACCTTGGTTAATGAATGACCTTTTAGAGAATTCTCCCACACTTGCCTCTGGAATTCTTTATCTTTCATTTTGTTACGATAAAAAAGTACCTAAGTGCCTGTGTATTTGTGTGACTAATGTTATGGCATATTTACACTTGCATGTCTTCTCTGTACCTCAAAGACCACTTTTTTCAGTGTGTGTGTGTGTGTGTGTGTGTGTGTGTGTATTATTGTAATTTAAGCACAAGTTCATATAAATATTAAGGAGAAGTTCTACCCTGAACTACATATCTATTCCTACTTTATATTTTTTAAAAATTTTCAACAATGACTTCATGAAATTCGCAGGCAAATGGATGGAACTTGAAAATATCATCCTGAGTGAGGTAACTCAGTCACAAAAGAACAAACATGGTATGTAGTCACTGATAAGTGGATATTAGCCCAAAAGTTTGGAATACCCAAGATTCAATTTACAGCAACTGTTAGATTGAGTGTGGGGTCCCAGATGGAGGAGTTGGAGAAGGGACTGAAGAAGCTGATGGAGTTTGCAGTCCCATGGAGGGAACAACAGTGTCAACTGGCCAGACCCCCCTGTGCTCCCAGAGACTTGACCAACAACCAAAGAATCCACATGGAGGAACCAATGGTGCTGGCCACATATGTGGCAGAGGAGGGTCTTGTTGGCCATCAGTGGGAGGAGTGGCCCTTAGGTCTGAGGGTGTTAAATGCCCCAGTATAGAAGAATGCCAAGAAGGGAAGACAGGAGTGGGTGGGTGGGTGAGTGGGGAAATACCCTCATAGAAGCGGAGGGAGGAAGATGGGATAGGGGGTTTCCCAAGGGGAGACCTGGAAAAGGGAAAACATTTTAAATGTAGATAAAGTATAAAAAAAATTTCCCAGTTCATTTGAAATCTCATATTAAATTACCATAATTCAATAGATTAAAGGGAAATAATACTTATGGAGCAATACAGAACAGTGGACAGTAGAACCTGCATATTTTATATTAGAAAAACTTCCTCAAGTAATATTCTTCCAGAAAAGCTACTCCAGGAACAAATCATAGATTTATTCTTCTGTGGTTCTGTTTTATTATTATTGTCAAAGACTTTGAGCATTAATCTTTAGGTTTTCCTTAGAAGACACAATGTTTTTGGGAATATAAAAGCTAGAATTGATGAAGGTAGGAGGAAAATGTTGGCATAGCGAAGGATTACTGAGTTGGGAATTTGTGGTGGATTTGTCCTAACATATTTTATACATGCATAAACGTTACTAAAACAAAAATAATAAATAGAATGTTTTATACGCAAAACAAAAAGAAAACATATTTTAACATTTTCATGGTCTTATCTTGGGTTTCACTACTATTTAAATCACTTGTTTGCAGTAGAAATTAAGATTGAATTTGAAATTAACGGAAAATCCCTGGGAATACATTTTTAAAATGATCTCACATTCAATGGTAAAACCACTGATTAGTTTTTTACAAAGAAAGTCCCCAAATTAGTTACTAAGGCAGTCATGAGAAGCATATGTTAAACCAGTATGGCTTTGTGAGAAATTTTAAAAAGTAAAAAATGAAGTGATAGTTTTGGTCAAGGCAGAAATGAAAGGAAGTAAAGTAAGAAAATAACAACACATGAAGCAAGTTGTGGTTAAGATTCCTTCTTATCATTTGTTTTCCTGGAGCACAAAATATATTTCTGAGAAACAGAGAGGACTATAAGACATTGGAAAGTTCTAAATGGCAAACTGTCAAAGGGTTGCACTGAGGGTGGGAACAGAACAAGAGTTTTCAGCATTATCACTAGATCCAGTAACAAAGAAAACAATACAGCAATGATAATAATGCTGTGTCAAATACATGCACTGATAATTCAGTGTAACTACCAGGATAACTGCATTATTTGCAGTACTTTGTTAAATTATGATAAGGACCTTGGAAGTATAACTTAACTTTTCTAGTTATTGTTTTTTCTAGTTGCAAATCGTAAGAGTTTATTGAGAGAACAGTACACTCTAATGGAAAAGTGGGCCAGAGAAAGAAAAGTCAGCAAGCTGCTCAGAGTAGAGGCTACTATTAGTCTGAGCCTTCTCTTCTCTATTCCCAGGGTGGAGGTTTGAGGTTTAGCTGACAACTTCAAATACTGTGTAACCTGTTACTTACTGTACATATGGTTCTCCTAGAATTCACTTGGTAGTTTAATTTACAGAAGTTACTTTGGAGCATAAGCTAAACTGAGAGGAACTTTTCAGAATCCTGTCTGTAAGAAAACTCAGAGTTCCAAAGCATAGCTTGCCTTCCTTTTAAAGCTTTGCCCTGAAGACTTTAATGCTTGTATCCATAAAGTCTGAGGTTCAAATGAAAACTTTATTCTCTGTTTTCTGAAACACTTGACATTTGACTTGTATCTCATACTACCTCTTTTGTATTTCTTTCCTATATGATTCTAATATTCTTGCTCATTCAGTTATTCTTGTCAACTTTCTACCTACTTTGTTTTGAAAATAATGTCCTTTCAAGGAAAAATCTTTCTATATTGAAATTCTAACCTTTCCTTTCCTTTCCATTCAATTAACTTCATTGACGTATATAACCAGACATTTTCCAAACCCAGACCTTTACATTCAACACTTTAATGAAAGCCCACCATCTGTCAAGATCCAGGTCTGTAGGTGTAATATTTTGACCTGAACAGAGTAAATAATAAAGGATAGAATTTATTCTGTTTAGTGTTTCTGCAAACTCAATAGATGAAAGGATGTGTGTAGACCCTAAAATTATTATTCTCATTTAATCATTCAATAATCTATCTCTCTCTTCAAATCTAATTTGATAAAATAATTTTTAAAGATTTATTTAAAAAGTTTTAGATGATTATTGTATTTCCTATACCTGGTTAAATCCTGCCCTATTCTCCCTAACCTTTTTGTGCTAATGATTTTTTTAAAAATTATAACTGCTACATAGAAGTGCATTTAGTGTTGCTCCTACATCCTATGTATGTCTAGGGCTGAACACTTAGGACAGGCAAAATTATCAAGAAGATTGCTCCTGAAGAAATATGATTGTCCTCTGTGCAACCATTGACAGCCAGTAGCTCTTCTTTGAGGAGTAGGTACTTGGGATAATTCCTCCATCTATGTTGTCATGTCTACTGGTGTGGTCATTATGCTGGTCTTTTATCTCATCTATATACTGAAATTTCATAGGTTTAGATGCAAGCCCATTAACCAAGTTAATGACCCACCAGATAACATATCCCAATGAAGCAATTGTTGCCTTTATAATGTAGCATGTAGTTTTAAAAATCAATCCACACTATGGCCAGCAAAGCACCAGGAATGGTGATCTCGCCAACCCCCATGGCCAGCTTGCTTCCAAGCCTCTCAAATTTCCCAGGCCATCCAACCTCTGTGACTAACCTACAGAAAGCCAGTTACCACCTGCTCAGTTTCCCTTACCCCAGTAAAATGATGATACTAGAGACTTGTAATATATCAACCAGATTTATAATGGTAAATCTCCAACCCTGAAATGCCCAGACAAAGAACACAAAACTCAACTGATATAAATAAAAGCTGCACATGTAGATGGGGCAAATGTACCGTACATTACTCTATTGCCCATCTATGAAATCCCTAGCTACCTGTGGCTCCTTCAGGCCACCTGGCTCCAGCTCATCTTCTTCTCCTTCTTTCATCTTATTCTGTCCTCTATCTGGTATATCTTTCTTTTTCCTCTTTCTCTTCTCTCTAAAATTTTCACTGCCACCTTTTCCTTCTACTGCCAAATCACAGGCTCTACCCTTATCTGACCACTTAAGATTTCACCTGACCTTACATGATTATGGGCATCCCTCTTGAGGGAGCAGAAAATACAAACAGAAATCCACAACTTTATACCTTGGGGGTACTATCATTTAAATTGATTTAAGGCCTCCTCAGTGGAATTTAGTTCTTGGTATTATAAGTGTAAGTAACATTTGACTAGAATCCAGAGGAGCACAAACTTCTGACATTTTCTTAAATCAATATATTTTCTTTTTGAATTCTAAATACTTATTTTTGTACCCATAGATAGTACTAAGTCCACATATCTCACTAATGAAATATCTAATGCAGTAAATAAAGTCCACTAAGATGTTCTGTTACTGGGAAAAGTGCAGAGATGATATTGTACAAAGCTTAGCATAAATAGTACGTGTACAATACAATTAATTACAACTAAGGCTCATGGGACATTAATAAACAGGGAATGGGGAAGTTTAATAGCAAATGCTCCTAAATATGAGATGAATGCTACTTATTTTTAGGGTGAGGGTGTGTGTGTGTGTGTGTGTGATGGAATGTCATTTGTGTGTACATGTCTGTAAGTTCATACTGATATGCAATCATGTCTAGAGGTATAAGAATTTTGATGACCATTTTTGTTCCTCTCTAATTAATGCTGCTTAGGGTCTCTTACACAACCTGAAGATCTCTGTTTTGATTCCAATACATTGTCAGATCATGCAGCTCATAGGATCCTCTAGTCTCTGTTCCATTTCTTATTTCTTCCAGTGGCTTTCTACATTTTACTGCCTACTCCTCTAAATATGGTTTCCTTTCCTCCATTCCAATACTACAATCCTGTCCATCTAGTTCAAGAGAATCTATTTTTGAGTATGTATGTACTTAAGACTTTTTAAATTTGTTATGTTATTCAGCCCAGTAGTATATCTATAACTGTCTGTACTCTAGAGCCTGAGAAGTGACATAAAGTCAGTCAAGAATCCTGTATCTTCCCACCCTGGCATTCCACTACACTGAAACATTGAACACCTTCTAGCCCAAAGGCTTCTCCTCCTACTGATGTCCAACAAGGCCACCTTCTGCCATATATGCAGCCAGAGCCATGGGACCCTCCATATGTATTCTTTGATTGGTTTTCCAATTCCTGGGAGCTCCAGGGGGTCTGGCCTGTTGACACTGTTGCTCCTTTCATGAGGCTGCAACCCCCCTCAGCTTCTTCAGTCCCTTCTCCAACTCCTCCATCCAGGACCCCTGCACTCAGTCCAATAATTGGCTTCGAGCATCCACCTCTGTATTTGTCAGGCTCTACCTGAGCCTCTCTGGAGATAGCTTATCATGCTTCTATCAGCAAGCACTTCCCAGAATCCACAATAATGTCCTGGTTTGATGGTTGAATATGGGATATATCCCCAGGTGGGGCAGTCTCTGGATGACCTTTCCTTGAGTCTCTGTTCCACATTTTGTCTCAATATTTCCCCCTGTGACTATTTTGTTCACCCTTCTAAGAAACACTGAGGCATCCACATTTTGGTCTTCCTTCTTCTTAGGCTTCATATGGTCTGTGAATTGAATCTTGGGTATTCTGAACTTTTGGGCTAATATCCACTTCTCAGTGAGTGCATACTGTGTTTGTTCTTTAGTGACTGAATTACCTCACTCAGGGTGATATTTTCACATTCCATCTCTTTCCCTGCAAATTTCATGAAGTCATTGTTTATAATAGCTGAGTAGTATTCCATTGTGTAAATGTAGTACATTTTCTGTATTTATTCCTCTGTTGAGGGACATCTGGATTGTTTCCAGTTCCTGGAGCTCTCTTTGGCCTCCATCAGACATGCAGAACCAAAACCATTCAGTTCAGATCCTTCCCTCTAGCCATCCTCCTACCTACCAAGTGCTCTGTGACAAACCCAGCTTCCCTGAGCAGCATGCTGTCCTCCTTCATATATTTTATATCTATCCCAATTTCACTGAAAACTATGCTCACAGTTGGGGTTGGTCTTAATACAATGAATATAGTCATGAATATTTTGAAAAGTAAAGAATAAACCTTATTTTTCTAAGTAATCACACATTCTCTATCTTTTCATGTTTCCAATATTAACCATCAAAATTCTTTCTATATTATTCTTCCCTCCCTTATTCTCTTGTTTTCCTCTTGTAGCCTCATATTTTAATGTCTTTTCTTGTTACTGAAACAATGCACCTGATTCTAAGCAGCTACCTGTTTAAATTTTAATTTTTCTTACAATTTTAGACAGAGGTCTAAACTGTAATTTTTATTAATGAAATAAAGGTTTACTGTCATAGGATGTGTTAACATTTTGCATTTCACAGTCAATTTTAGGTTTGTTTACAGTTTATATTTGCTTGTCCAACAGCACAGAACATAGTATTTGTCTTGGAAACGTTGCTTAGCCTTTAAAAGAAATATTTCCTTAATTTTAATGATCTGATATGCAAACTTCATAAAATCTGTTTTGGTTTTTCTCTAGTCTTAACCATCAATACATGTAAACTTAGTGTTGGACCGCCCGATGGTGGTCTCGCCTCTGTCTGGGGCAGAGGTGCCGCTGCTTGAGATCATGGAGTGGTGCCTTCATTGCTGCTCCCCTTTGGCTGCCCAGACCAAGCCTGGGGCCATGGCCATCTCCACAAAGATGAACCTCAGTGCTGCATCTGGGGATGGCTGGCAGCCTGTCCTCAGACCCCAGGTTGCAAGCACTGCACTGGCACAGGAAGGAGAGAGCTCTGGCTTCCTCTTTAGAGCGGCCCCTGCTCTGTACAAGGATGGGGAGTGCTGCACACAGCCTGGGGCAGTCCCAGTAGTAGGGGCTGAGTGAAGGGGCCAAGTGTTTACAGCAGTGATGGGGGCAGCAATAGAAGTGCCCTGATTCCTCGATGACTTATCCTTCTGTACTGAGCTCCATGTTGCTGAACCAAGCTCTGGCTGCGGCAGCTCTGGGCCTGGGCTCAGAACTGGACCCAAACGGCATGGCACTGGGGGTGTTCTCCTCCTCTCACTGTTCCGAGGGCGAGGAGGTGGGGTCCCAGGAAGTGGTAGTCTTGGGCCCCATTTTTATCCTGGTTTGGGCCTTGAGGACAAACCTAAGCCTGGCTCTAGTTCTGAGACCTGCCTCAGTCACTTTCATGTAGGAGTGACTCAGCATGACCTGTTTGGCCCTCCCTCTGCCCTGCTGGTGCTGACATGGAGATTTGATATGAGCCCTGTCAGTTACCCCTTACCTGTCATCGCCTCCTACATCATCTTTTCCTATACGAAGGTGTCCACCCTTTTTGTCTTCTCTATCTAAGTGAGGGGCTGATACAATAAAGTTGAGTTCCTGCTTCAACAAGACTCCCAGCCTGGTGTGTTTCTTTTGGCTGCTGACACTCAATACTCAGTATCCTGCTCAGCCATGGATAGACTTGGCTGGACTGGGTTCTCTCCTCTTGCCTAGACCTTCCAGCAAGGAGTTGACAATGTAGGTTCATGTCCTTTGCTCTGTATGGTATATGGATGGATGAATGTTTGCTGTTCCGAAGCCGTTGTACAGCATGCGATTTAACTCACGAATTATGTGATTTACAGTAGCATATGCATGACTTTGACCAATTCCTGAATCATATCCATTCCTTATCTTTAGATGGTTGAAAGTGAAATAATATAGGAAATAAAACCATTCAAAAATCTTAGAGAAAATATAAACAAAAAAGTTGTAAGACTTTAAGTTATTCATTTAAAAATTTGAATGACAGTACTATTTGTCGGGAGCCATTATAGAACAAGCTAATAACTAATAGGTGATCTTCCTGAGGTGACTTTTCCTTAGATTAAAAATCTACAATGGGGATCAGTGGTCTGGCAGATACCAACCCAAACCCTGTAGCCTGCATGGTTCCCAGGAGGTCCAAAGTGACCAAGAACACAGGTAAGAATCTCACCCAAATACCCATGTCAGCTGGGATACCCACACTGCACAGATGACACAGGTACTACTCCCTCACACACACTCCAAGCTCCCTAAAAAAAGAAATTGAAGAAGACCTGAGAAAAGGAAGATGGAAAGACCTCCTATGCTAATGGAGTGGTAGGATTAACAATGAAAAGGCCATCTTACCAAAAGCAATCTGTAGATTCAATGCAATTCCCATCAAAATTCCAACTCAATTATTCACAGACCTGGAAAGAGCAATTTTCACCTTTATATGGAAAAGCAAAAAAAGTAGGATAGCAAAAACAATTCTCAACAATGAAAGAACTTCTGGAGGAATCAGCATCCCTGACCTCAAGCTGTACTACAAAGCAATAGTGATAAAAACTACATGGTATTAAGACAAAGACAGATAGGTCAACCCATGGAATAGAATCAAAGACCCAGAAGTAAACCCAAATACTATGGACACTCAACCTTTGACAAAGGTTAGTAATGCATAGTCAAAATTCCTGAGCCAGAATTGTTCCTGTCTAAAAGAACTGCAGGGACAAACATGAAGAAGAGTCTGAAAGAAAGATGATCCAATGACCAGCCCAACTTTGGATCCATCTAATGGGAGTGCACCAAGGCCTATTACTACTTTGCTATGATGTACTTATAGATGACAGCTCTGGCATGACTGACCTCAGAGAGGCCCTACCATCAGCAGACTAAAACAGAAGCAAATAGTTATAGTCAACCATTGGACTGAAGTTAGGGACCCCTCTCATTGAATTAGGGGAAGGATTGAAGAAGCTGAAAGAGTGAGTAACCCCATAGGAAGACCAGCAGTTTCAACTAAACCAATCCCCAGGAAACTCCCAGAGACTGAGTTACCAACTAAGAGCACACACAGAATGGTCTGAGGTTCTTGGCACATATGTAGCAGAGGTCTACCTGGTCTGGCCTCAGTTGGAGAAGATGTGGTTAATTCTTGAAAGCTTTGAGTCCCCAGGGAAGGGGGAGACCTGGTGCAGAGTAGAGCACCCTCTGGGAGGCAAGGGCAAGGAAGAATGGGATAAGGTACTGTGGGAGGGGGAAAAGAGGTGGGGAGGAGAATGACTGTAATGTAGTTAAATAAAATAATTTAAATGAAAATAATATATGACAGAACACTGGTAGGCAAGGCCCAGAAAAAAATCATTTTAGGAAAGATTTCTGCTATTATTATGCATTTTCTGTTATTATTAAATATATATCAATCACTATTATTTGTCCATCTTTTTTAAGCATATCTCTGCAGAACAACAATCCTATAGTGATGCTGTATAGACAAATAGATGACTTCTCAAATTTTTATGTTGATCCTATAAGAATTCTTAAAATTATATCAGTATTTATTAAGCTCCTTTATAGTGAGACTTCTATTAGAATCTTTCTGATAGTCAAAACTGCAATGAGAACTCTGCCAGTCCTCAGTGTCATCAGTTAATTGCTACAGGCATTTTACTTCTCAGAACATATTCCAAGAAGTTGTAAAACAAAAAACCAAATGTCATTAAAAGGGAGCTAACAGTGCTAGGACAGAAGATAAAATACTGCCTCAGTTTATCTACACAGAGCTTTACTAATAACTTAGGTATGGTTCTTAACTCTCAGTGAACCTGTGGAACTGTGACAGGTGATGAATGTTTGGCCAGATAATTACTCCTAATGGATATTCATGTAAACATTCACTGTTATAAACTTCTTATTTGATTTGTGATTTGAATTTATCTGTAAACAAGTGATGAACTTTTTACCATATGGTCATGTATTCTGAAAGATGTATAAGTGCTGAGAACAAAGAGACACACGAGTTTCCCTTGTCCTGCTTAGGTTCATTCTGCTTTTCCAATTATTTTCTTAGAGTGATTTCATAGGAAAGTTTATTATTATTATTATTATTATTATTATTATTATTATTAATTATTATTATTATTATTATTATTGTTGTTGTTGTTGTAGTTTGTTCTACTTTATCTACAGTTCAAATGTTTTCTCCTTTCCAGGTCTCCCCTTTGGAAACCTCCTATCCCATCTCCCCTCCCCCTGCCTCTATGAGGGTATTCCCCCACCCACCCACCCACTCCTGTCTTCCCTCCCTGGTATTCCCCTATTCCGGGGCATCTAACACCCTCATACCCAAGGGTCTCTCCTCCCAGTGATGGCCAACAAGACGCTCCTCTGCCACATATATGGCCATTACCATGGGTCCCTCCATGTATATTCTTTGGTTGGTGGTCCAGTCCATAGGAAAGGTTTTAAAACTTAGAAATAAATGCTAAATTCACTTTTCAAAGTGCCTCTTCTTCCTGAGCCTTCAACTTCCAGGCTGATCAGACTCATATAAGCCCTATGCATGTTGCTTCAATCTTTGTGTGCTCATAAGAGTTTTGATCAAGTTGACTTAGATCTGGTTTTCTTGGTGTCTTTCATCCCCTCAGACTGTTAAACTCTTTCTGCCTTCTTTTCTTCAGTGTTCCATGAGACCATGAGGGCAATGATTTGAAGGAAACATGCCACTTAAATCTGAGTATTCCAAGGTCTCTCACTCTATATCTAATGTCTGGCTGTGGGTTTTTATATTTGTTCTCATCTGCTGCATGAGGAAATATCACTGATGATAGTTGAGCACAGAGCTGATCTATCCATATAGCAGAATTTCAGTAGGAGTCATTTCATTGATAAGGTTCTTTTTCTTTCTTTCTATCTTTCTTTCTCTCTTTCTTTCTTTCTTTCATTCTTTCTTTTTTTCTATTTTTTTTTGGAAGAGTATTTTGTTTTACCCCAGGCCTCTCACCTATTTAGTCTAATATGCCCATGGGTTATCTACTTTCAGGTTCTTAGTCCCTTACACAGTGGTGGGAATAAATTCAACCTTGTAAAGGGTGCCTAGGGTAAAATCAGATATCGGTTTGTTACTTCCACAAGGCTTGTGCTACTTGCCTTAGAATAAGAGGACAGGATAGCATTGTTTATCAAAGGATTTGTGGCTGAGTTGGTGTTTACATTTCTCTTTTGCTAGTGGAAGAGTATCATCCTGTATAGATGCTAGTGGGTAGGGGTCAAGTCTCTATGTGGTAATCAAGTCTATTCCATGCTCAACAGGTTGTATGTTTGTTGTCTTCAACAATGAAGCCTTGCTGTCAGTGAGGGAATCTAAAGGCTTTTTCTAGTCCCACACCCTCCTTACAGCTTCCCCCTCCTGCCTGGGGTCAAGGCTAGGCCAAGTTCCATTCTCCACTCACCAGAACATTCTTGAGTTAAAAAAAAAAATCTCAGAAAGTACTAACCAATAGTCACTTGACTTGCTGGAAAATCTTAGGTACAGTTCAAATTCATATCATGCTTGCTACACAATAGATTTAAAGGTCAATATGCTTAGCCAATAAGTTTAAACTGTAGCTTTGATGATGTAACCTGTGCCCCTAAAAAGTATAAAAACTGCTTTTAATAGCCATTTGGGGTAGCCTTCTAGTCTCTTGCTTTGAGGGACTAATTGAAAGTTGACCCTGATGTGCCTGAAAATAAACCTCTTGCTTTTGCATCAATCTGCATTTTGGTGTCTCACCAGGTGACTCTCTAGGTAAATACCACTGACCAAGGGCCAGGGTCTTACATCAGTTTGTGTAGAGCAGCCTATAATCTTCATTACTTTCATTGTTTGAGGATTCCCAGGAGATATGTTTGGCAAACAACTCAGTTTATGCAATTACAATATTGGAAGCTTCATTTGGTGACAAAAGATTTCCTGTTGGGGTTGTGTCTCCTACCAGTTGTCAGTTTTATTTATAATGCCACCCCACACACATGTTTTAAGAAGACTCTATTACATTAGGATTCCATACTTCCTCTGAAATGCTACCTGATTTTGGCTGTCTCTCTTCATAATAACTCCCTCAAATCCATCACACTTTATCCTCCTATGCTAGGCAACCAGCTATCACAATTATCTATTAAATTAACCTTTTTTTCATGATATCTTTCCTTATTCTCTTACTCTATGCTTATCTCTGTATTTGATTTTTTTGTGTGAACTTGTGATGAACTTTGTAACATGTGATCATGTATTCAGAAAGACATATAAGTACTGAAGACAAAGAGGATTGGGTGGCAAAATCCTCCCATTTTCCCCTTGGGAGTGATATCCTTTCCCCACTTAGAAGTTTTCCCTTTCTCCACATTGGATCTTCCCCCTTTTCCCTTTAGATGGCTTTCATAGGAAACTTTTTATAACTTAGTAATAAATGCTATAATCATTTTCTAAGTGTCCTTTTTCTTTCTGCTACAAGCAATTCCTGCTGAGATAGAGTAAAGGCCACATTACTTAATCCGTTGCTGCTTAGGCTACAGGTATGAATCTCCTAAGTATCTTAGGCTTTGCCAAAGTCTTTCATGGCATCTATTGAGGTGATTATGTGATTTTTGTCTTTATGCTAACTTATATGATTAATTATGTTTATTGAGTTATTAATGTTGAGCCAACACTTTTATTTCTAGAAAAAGCCATGTTGCTTCTATTAAAAGTTCTTCTTTGCATGTAGTTGAATTCTCTTTGTTAGTGGTGGTTGTTTATTTATTTTTGAGAATTTTTCATCAATGTTTTTTCAGAATATAGGTCTATATGGAGGGTTTTTTTATTTCATTTTGTTTTCTGTCTTTAACTGGTTTGAATAATAAAATAACAATAATTTTTTAGACTGAAGGTAGCAATAGATCTTTTGTTTCTTTCCTCCTCCTTCTCCTCTTCTTCCTCCTCCTCCTCCTTTTTAATCATTTTAATTTCCTCTTTGAAAGCCTGGTTGAATCCTGCTGAGACTTTATCTAAACCTGGAACCTGGACTTCTTCTTTTTTTATTTTTTTTAGATTCATTTATTATGTATACAGCATTCTGCATGTATATATGCCTGCAGGCCAGAAGACAGCACCAGATCTCATTATAGATGGTTGTGAGGCACCATGTGGTTGCTGCGAATTGATCTCAGGACCTCTGGAAGAGCAGACAGTGCTCTTAACCTCTGAGCCATCTCTCCAGCCTATCCTAGACTTCTATTAGTAGGAAGAGTTTTTATTATTATTTCAATCTCCTTTTTATGTGTCTTTTTAGGTTCTTGGTCTCTTATTGACTTAAATTTAGTAGTTTGTACGAATCAAAACACTTATCCATCTCTTTTAGATTTTAGATTTTCATTTTAGAGAATAGTGCTTTTAAAAGTATTTCCTTGTTTCTGAATTTATTTGATGTTCAGTATAATATTTCTCTACTTATATTGCATTCTGTTAATTTGGGCCACATAGTTTCTCTTTGGGGTTAATTGGGATAAGGGCCTGCTGATTCATTTACCTTCTCAAAATACCAGAACTTAGGTACATTGAGTCTTTATATTATTTATTAGTTTTTATTGCATTAATTTCTGCTATAAATTTTATCTTTTTTTTGAGGGGGGGGCACAGTGATGACAGAGTGACATAGTTTGTGCTCTTTGGAAGGGATTCTCTAGGAGCATCAATGGTTGCTCCAGGCATAAGGGTTCTTTGTGTAATAATGCAGATATTTTCTGTACCCATTAGCAGTGGAGGATTCTTTCCTTCTGAAGAATGTCCTCCCTGTTAACCTTCATGAATCCTTGATAACTACATGCCAAATGAGCCCAGGAATCTGAGGGTATGGTTATGTAACAGCAAAATGCTAAACTCTGAGACCTTCAGCATAGCCCTTAAGGCTATGGGATAGAGCTCTAAATACATGAGTTCAAAATATGTAATTTCTCATCAATGCAAAAAATAAGGATGTAATATGAATTATATATGGGCTTCACAAATCTAAAGGAACAAAAGTAGCTATGCTGTGTGCCAAATTGTTAGAAAATTACTAAGGAAGGAGATAAAGAGATTTAGGGAATGAAGATTGTAGGAGGAGCCACCCAGCTACGGTTTTTGTTGTTGTTGTTAGTTTGTTTGTTTATGTTTACAAAGGTAAACAAATTCCTGAGTTCAGGATCATCCTGGGACAAAGCAAGAGGAGACTCAGGTGTTGTAGAAATGGTAGTTTCAGGACAGGGTCCTGCCGAACTACTTTACCATCTTTGCTTAACAGAGGCAGGCAGAACTCTGAATTGTTTTGCAATATTAAAAGAAAATGTATGCCTGCTGACTCTGAAGAATCAAAGGTCTGGGGTCATGAGATGCTGATTCATAAGATAATCAAAAGGAAATAAGGAGTAAATGACAGGATTGATAGGTAAAATAAAAGAATGGACTTGTGTTCTGCAGAAGAGGATCTATCCAGAGAATCTTTTAGGATAATAAGAGAGTACTGCTTGGAGAAAACTCTCTCTCTCTCTCTCTCTCTCTCTCTCTCACACACACACACACACACACACACACACACACACACACCAGCAGACAAGCAGGACATGGACAGAGATGTTTTAGAATAACAAGCATGTCATGGAGAGAGAGATCTGCTAGAATAGCAAGCAAGCAGAATATAGACAGAGTAATCTCCAGAAAAAAACAGAACATGGAGAGAAGCAGACTGGAAAAGCTGTATCAAGCAGAACACAGGTCATCAGCTTGGATCAATGACTTGACTTTAAGTTCTTCTTTGCCATTTCCAGACACCCTTTCTCTTAGAACCCATCTCTAAGCCTAGGCTGGTCCTTGGCAATGTTTTACCATTTTTTGTACTTGTGTTCTATTTGTTTGTTTTTGGGTGTGTGTGTGTGTGTGTGTGTATGTGTTTACGAAATTCTTGAATTACAGCATCAGGTCTTTAATTTGTTCTATTTATGATTTTTTACAGTAATCAGTTAGAGGTATAAATTTCCTCTTAGAATTTTCTTTGATGTATCCTTGTGCAAGGGTCCATGATCTGCCAAAGAATGATAACCTGGACCCAAATAGTATGCAAAATCAAAGAGCATTTTATTCTGCAGACATTCAGCATGCTGGGGTCTCCCATTACCAAGATGGAGACCACCAAGTGAGCTTGAGATGCTGATTTAAAACACATTAGGGGAATTTCAGGGTAGGTGACCTTTATCTTAATCTGTTGGCTCTTTCTCTAGGGATATCCCAAAACCATTACTGTGGCATGGCGTGCAAGGCTGGACACTGTTGCAGGGGAAGTCTGGAAACTGTTGCTGACATTTAAATCTTACAATAGAGTATGTTAATTCATGGGACAGCCATGAAAAACATTCAGAAAGTGATAGAACAGTCACAACAATGTCAAATTTGGAGATGACTAATTGGTGGCAGGTCAATGTTATAGCAGACAAAATTCAAAATTGAGTTAGATCATTGTCAAGTTTTCCCTAGTAATAGCTGTCACAGAATAATCTAGAACAATGAATGCTAGTTATTGAGTTCATGTTGATTTTTGGGGTACTGGATGGTCAAAACACCTCTTTTCTTCTTAAATATGGTGTTATAATTTAGTTATTATGGTAAATATTTAGCATGGACATTATCATGCACTGTTTTAGAATATTTGTGATCAATAATTTATAAGCACTTATACCACATCAGTCAGTTGGATTTTGAATTTAAAATGTATGACTGCAGAATATTGTTAACCACTCATACATTAAATTACCATTTGTGCTTTGATGAGGCATAATAAATCATTTTAATTAGCCAATGCCTTTTATTTTGTTTTATTTTTGTGTCATCTCTTAGAATTCTGTTCATTTGTAATTACAGACAGAAAGAAAAGAGTCTTGCTTGCAGAGGATGTAAGGAGTAACTAGAAGGAACTTGAGGGAGGACAGACCAAAATTAGGATATATTATGTGAGTAAAGAATATATTATATTTACAATAAAAGGAAAAATGTTATATAGATTTATCATAAATTCTTAGATTTCATTAAAATTATACTGTTACATATCTTATGAAATCGTCAGTCTATTTATTAACTACCTTAAATGACTGTAGTACAGTTAATGAAATATATGAAGTAGTGAAATGCAGAAAATATTGTTAATATATGAATGTGTGTGTGTGTGCATGTGTGTATCTATGATAACATATTCCACAACAAATGTGTGGATGTTAAAGGATAACACATAGGTATCAATTCCTTCCTGTGGGGCAGTGGTCTGTGGCAGGCAGTCTGGCACCCAGTTGAGCACAGGCTTAAAACTCTGGGTCACTCAGTGGAGCAATTCGCAAGGTACTGGAAAATGTTTTTGCCAAAGCTCTTGGAAGGCTCTTGTCAAACAGCTACAACCTCCACAGCCCCCTGTAGAGATGCCTGTCATGTGATATTTGTCACGTAGTAGTAACACCAAGTCCTCCCACATGCAGAAACTCTCAGACCAAGCCAATGGGAAGTATCTGTTGTCAGACCCCTGACCCACCCCTCCTCAGGTAGAGGCCTGGCCATGTCCCAGATAGAGGCATGGCCATGCAACCCCAAGCCATCCTCAGGTTAATGAGACACCTAGTAGCTTAGCCACGCCCCTTCCCAGTTACTATATCTGTCTCACCTTCCCAGAGGGGCAGGGTATAATTCCATCTATTCCACTCTCCACAAGATGAAACTAAACATCTTAGAATTATGGACTGTCTCTTCATCTGGACCCTCATTGGGAAGCGAGGGATCCAGCCCTCGATTAAGGAACTGCATCTAATCTCTCACCCAGGGCTTCCCAGTGCTCCCAGATGGTACCCATTTACCCAAGCCTAAGCAGCTAGCCTGGTGCCCCAAGCCACCAAAAACCCGGTACTGGCAGGAACCCCAACTGCGCTCTGGCTAGCTCGTCTGAGGCACCCTGCAGCGACTGCAGTGTCCCTGGCTAGAGAACCTACAGAGACAGCTGTTGCCCATTCCCCAGGAATGGCCCCCTCCTCCACCCATGGTCAGGGCCTGCAAAAACTTCCCACAGCCCCCACCTGCCCATTGGACTGTGTGGGAAGAAATGCAGCCACTTCCCTTGAGTCTCCTGTCCCACCCAGAGCCGCAGCACCCAGTATGGACACGTGGAGCTTCTTTCCACCACACCAGGTTTGTTCCAACACCTTCCTTTCATTTTCTGGCTCCACAAATTAAACTCAGGTCCACAGGCATGGATGAACAGGTCTTCCATACTGGGTTATAGCCAACCTCCAATTCTGTATTTTTAAATTTCATTCTACATGTTAAGGATGACAAAAAGCCCCTTATACATTTTTCTCAGAAAGGAAATGCTATTTGGTTCTTTAAAACTTTTACATGTGTGGTTTCCAATTTCTCAGAATGTTTATCTGATGTGAACATGAGAAGAAATGAGAAAAAAAATGACAGTATCTTTCATTCCATAAAAATAATTGTATTTGTTTATTTTAATTTATATTTGGATGCTAATAATTTTTAAGTCATTTCATGAACTTTCTAAAAATTTAATTATTTTGTTTCTTTATATACCAAATGCTGGCTTCCCTACAGATCTCCTCTCACAGAGATGTTTCCCAAACTTCCTCCCCCTTTTCTCTAACAGAGTGTATGTCCTCCTCCCTCACTGGTATCCTTCCTTCCTGGGGCAGCAAGTCTCTACAGAATCAGGCACATCTTCTTCCACTAAGGCCATACAAGACATTCCTGAGTTACAACATGTGAATACTCTTTGATTTGTGGCTCAGTCTCTGGGAACTTCCAAGAGTCCAGGTTACTTGACTCTATTGGTCTTCCTGTGAGGTTATCATCCTCTTCAGCTTCTTCATTTACTCCTCTAACTCTTCCAAAGTGTCCCTGATCTTAGTCCAATGCGTGGTTGTATCTGCATCTGTCTTTCAGGTGCTGATAGAGCCTCTCAGAGAACAGTCATGCTAAGTTCCTGTCTGCAAGCACAACATAGTAACAGTAATAGTATAAGAGATTAGTACTAGCCTATAGGATGGATATCAAGTTGGGCTGGTCACTGGTTGGCAATTACTTCAGTGTGTGCTCCAATTTTTTCTTTGTATATTTTTTAGACAGGAGCAATTTTGGGTTGAAAAATGTTTATGTAGGTTGGTGTCCCCATCCCTCTACTGGGGGTCCTGTCTGACTATTGGAAGTGATCTCTTCAGGTTCCATTTTCCCACTGTTGGGCACTTTGGCTAAGGTCACCTACATTGACTCCTGGAAGTCTCCCCCATTGCAGGATTCTGGGACTTTCTAGAGGTTCTTCCCACTCCACATCCCAGAAGCTGCATATTTTCCTTTATTTTCCTGACCCTCTGAGCCTCTTTCCTTTCCCCACCTCATAAATCTCTGATAAAAATCCACTAGATTTTCAAAAGAATAGGTCAAAAGTAACTGATATTTATTCATGTCAGAACCAGGATGTGTGTGTTAGAGATCCTAGAATAATAGAAAGTGTAACTTTAGGGGTAGACAAAGAGGAAAGAAGAGGGCAAGAAAGGCGAAGAGAAGGTAGGAAGGAGAGAAAGAAAGAAGGAAGAAGGAAACATTTGGAAGAAGTGTGCAGCACAGTGGCAAGCAGGAGATCTTTATCCTCATTTGTTCTCCTGTGGCATTCACAGTATTGAGAAGATATTTAGACCTAGGAGTGGACAGATGCTGATGACAGACTTTCAACATGTTTACACTGAAAGTGAAAAAAGAGCATGAGTTTTAAACAGGATGGCTTGGAAAACAGTGGCGATAACATTTAGTGATTATAGTAACATTATGGCAACTAAATACACTGAAATTCAGTGAAACCATGCATTAAGATAATGCTTTTATTTGCAGTCACCTGTTTAAGCAAGATAACAACTCTTGGGAATGTAATTTACATTTTTTAGTTCTAACACCTTGTCAATAGATAAGGTACTTTCAGAGAAGTGACTTTCATGTATAGGTAAATTAACCCTAGAGGTGATCCTCAGGGTTCTATTAGGTGGGACATTAGGAAGTACATACACATATCACATGATAAATATCAGTGAAAAAAAGAGGCCATGAATTTGAAAGAAAAGAGGGGTGAGTGGAAGGGTTAGGGAGGAGGTCAGGAAAGGGAGACATTAAATTTAAACACTAAATTTAAAAGATTTTTAAATTGAGAATGAGATGAAGTGTAGTACTTTTCATTTTTTAGTCCATGCTCTGGATTATTATTTCTAGCTCTTCTGTAATGAGACCTGTCACCCACTATCTAGTCATGTTTCTCATACCGTTTGAATACATAGTCACTGACTATTAGTCTCCTTACCTCTTTCAAAGTAACCTTCTTACTCCCTTTTGAAATAGGTCTCAAGTAAGGAATATTTTCTCTATTATTTATTTACTAATTCTTTGTTATTATTTGTACTATATGTTAGAATTTCCCCAAATGTATAATTTTTCATTAAAGTTCTTTCTGGGTCCTTCTCAGTTGTTAAGATGCAGGTGTGAAAGCTTGATGATATAGCCAATGCTCATTGGCCTGCACATGTTCAATGTCAAGGGCTGACATCTGTGGCATTCATAGGCCCCTATAAGTTAACAGTGCATATTTGTATACCATACCTAAAACACCCAATATTTTGATAAAATAACCTTATGCTGCCAGCCTCTTTCTTCATATTATTTTTTATGTTTGTGAATGTGTATGTGTGTGTGTGTGCATGTGTATTTGTATGTGGATGTATATGTGCCTGTGTGTGAACTGTATTTATGTACACGTGTATCTGGAAGTGTGTATGCTCATTTTCTTTTGCATGTATTGAGGCCATAGAATGGAGTCCTCAGCCCCTTTCATCGTTCTCCATTTTGTTCATCTAAGATTTTTTTCAGTGAACCTAAAGTATGCATTTTTATTTGCCTTGTGGATGAGGTTGCTTTAGGATACTCTAGTCTTAGACTTTAGTTTGGGGACTAAGGGCACTTTTAACCATGCAAAAATTTACATGGTTGCTGAAGATTTAAATGCTTGTACCTCAACTACTTTCTCATTGCAGAATATCTATCTTTTTATATGCACTTTGAAAATAAATTTTTATAATTTTATACAGTTAACAGTGATACTTCAATCCCTGGATATACTGAAATAATACATCATAGTCCACTTCCGAGCCTTCCCTAGCAGATATTCTGGAGTTTATAAGGTCAGTGCCATAGTTCTCTTCACAACTTTAAGTAGCTGCATTTTCTTTGAATCTTCTTTGTGTATCCTTTTCCTGAAACTCAAAAGCTCTGATCCCTAGAGTCAGTCTCTTCTAAATCTGTTGCTCTTTCCTTTGTCTTAGCTCCTCTGACAATTCCCTTCTGTCCTTCACTGTTCCTTCCCTTTCTCCTGTACTATCAACTCTTAATTATTGATTTCTCTATCTACCCTCTTATTAGATTTTTATCTTAAAGCAAAAATGAGTATAATTAATATATAATAAAAAGACGTATTAGATTACTTTTCATAATAAAATGTGGGAAATGCAAGAATGGTTGTCTTCACATTGAAGAAAGTGAAAACAGGTAACTGCTCAATCCACATGGCAAAATGCCTCAGAGGTCTTTCTTTTTCTCTGAAGTACATGATCATTCCTGGACAGCAAGCAACTAGACTTTAGTCCATGCAGGATGGCCAAAGAAGTGGTATTGGATGTTATCAAAAGATAACAGCAAGTATAACAGCTATAGTCATAGGGCTAGCTCCAACAAATGGACTCAGTTCAAGACATAAATATTTCTAGATAAAAAACAGGAGCTGTCTCTGAGACATCCTTGTATCTGGCTGTGACTTCTGGAACATGCTTCCACTTTTAGCATTTGCAATCCTTTCCAAATTAACATAATCATGAAATCCCTTACCTGTATATGCAGATACTGACAATCAATAAGTCCCTTTTGGGTTATATAATGCCTTATTCCTGTCTTGTCAAGATGACAACTAAGTTTGCTCTTAACTCTCTTATGCCCTTCACTCCCCCCCCTCTCTTTTTTCTTTTTTCTTTTTTTTGGTTGTTGTTTCGCTTTTCTCATCTCCTATGTTAGTAACTTTCTTGCTGCTATGACAAAATAACTGAAGAAAGGCAATGGAACAGATTTAAGGTTAATTTTCATTATACTTTTGGTGGATAGTATCTACCACTATGAGCTGACTATGGGAACAGAAGATGAAAGTTGCTGATCCTAGTTATCGTGAAAAGAAATAAGAAATCAGGGAAGCTAGTAAAACCACAAAATCTGCCACAAGATCTTACTTCTTTTAAGGCTTCATCTAAAAGTTTCAACTTTCAAACATTACTACCAGGAAGCAACTGAGATTTTAAACAAATATTCATCAAGTAAAAACTTATTTTTGGATGACACCATTTTGCCTGTGACTTCTATTATTTGTTGGCCTTTTCATGAGACAAAAATACCTTCTTTCCAACTGTCAAGTCCCCATAACTTTAACAATCACAATGAACTACAGAATCATAAGGTCTCCTCTGATGGGCAACATAAGTTTTGCATTTTGAAAGCCAATAATATATTAAAAAAATTAAATTACATGCTTCCAATATACAATGGTAAAAGTAACTATATATATAAGGAATAGGAAAAAATGGTATATGGCTAAAAACTAGCATGGTGAGCTCTAAATCCAAGGCTCTCTTTAAGGAGGCTGATGGAATCATGTGGGATTCAAAAGACATAGATACTCCTACATCCTCAAATGTTTTTCTGGACCAACAGGCACTTTACTGATCTGCCAGCACATATTGTAAGTGAAGCTCTTTTACATGATATCTCCTGATGTGGGCATCTCCAATATCCTTGGGATCTCTGTGTTACATTTACAATTCTTTGCAATGGTTTCTTAGGATCCTCTCAAGATACTTTCAGAGACCCAAATTTGTCCCAAATTGCCTGAGATTAGAAATTCTTTAAAATATTGGAAGAAGACCCATGGATATCTTCAATTTTTCTTCTTATTTGCCTATATAATCAGAATACAAGATCAATCTTTCAACTTCTGCTGTCACACAGGGATGGAGCTTGGATGACAATTAGAACATCTTCTGGGTGCTGATATTGGAAAATGCCTCTTACCCTGTTGTTTTTTAGGAACAGGTATCTGCTTCAGTGGCATTCTTGTTTGGGACTCTTCCCTTTCACAGAAACATTTCTTTCACTGGTTTGGAGCCTTTGGTGGGTGAGGTCTTCTTTTCATGCCAAATTTCTCATTCTCTCAGTTTCTCTTTAACAATACAGTCAGTTTCTCAGCAACTGCCTTGTTTTCTTCAGTAAACTTGCTTGAGCCCATTTCCATCTCTAAGTGCAATTTTTTTTTTGTCTTCCTTTTTGACTTAGTCTTAAACAATGTCCACAGGGATAAGAAAGGTAACAAACAGCCATTTCAGAGTTTGAATGCTACACTGCATGAAAATTTCCTCAGCCGTAAACATTAAATTTACAGCTTTAAAATAGCCTCTATGTAGTTCTCATGAAAATACATTTAGATTCTTAGGTAGAATACCCTGGAATACCCTTTCAATTCAATCTCCATTTAGACCTTTTGTTCCCTCTTAAAATCTTTATGAGCTTGGCTCTCTGCTTTTGCGTTTACCTGTAGATAACTATTCTAAATGTGATCTAGTGGTCCCTCCCCCCCCCCCCACAGGATCTCATTTATCTTCAAATTACCAATACTTACATTGTTCACTAGATACTTTCTGGTTTTGGCTATCATATTGGAGAGCAAAACTTTAGTAATCAAAGAGAAACCATGGTACAATAAGAAAAGTGAGTTTAATTAGAAATAGATATCATCAGGTGTTGTCTTCTATTGTACTTTATGATTGAACACGTGTGACTAAGTCACTTCCTCTGGTTTTCATTTTTTATGCATACAATATTTTAAAGGAATAGAAATGACTTGTTATATAATTGTTTACCTGGTGCTTACTTATATTAAAAAATGAGAGCATTACTCACATTAAAATTTTATCTAATAGTTGAGTGATGTAGTTACTATACCACAGACATTTACTGAACAAGGAATACATCATTTTAATTATAGTTCCTTGTTGTTGTTGTTATTGTTGTTCTCCTCCTCCTCCTCCTCCTCCTCCTCCTTCCTCTTCCTCTTCTCCTTTGCCTCTGGCTCTGGCTCTGGCTCTGGCTCTGGCTCTGGCTCTGGCTCTGGCTCT